>JAYRBW010132202.1:0-15883 GCA_036023295.1 Invenusta paracnida
AAACATTGAACTTTTTATACCTAAATATCACTAGAATGTGTTTCTGTCTCTTACTGTTTGTTTTTAATAAATCTGCTATTTAATACCTGTTTTTATACCTAAATATCACTAGAATGTGTTTTTGTCTCTTACTGTTTGTTTTTAATAAATCTGCTGTTTAATAAATCTGCTTTTTCTTTTTGAATAACCATGCATATTACATAGCATAGGTAGTATACATAGATATTGACTAATATAATCAACTACCTAGATTTATAATCGAATAAAATGTCCTAAAATTCTAAAAAATATGTTTTTTACCCGTGGGAGGCCTGCAATAAGAAGAAGAAACAATTTTTCATCGAAATTAACCCCTTTTAAAAAATGTAACTAGAAATATTTTCAAATGTTCATTTTAGGTACATTTTGTTTCTTAGCACTTAGCAATTACGCTGATACCAAAAATATATTTTTAGTACATTCTAGCCTGATTTGTTAGCTGTCAAAAGTGGGCCTATTCTCCTTAGCATTAATGACTAGAGCTGTTAACATTTCTCAAACTAATTGCTGATGCTCTTGTTCTTGGCTTGACGAAGCTACTGCATCATCTAATAAAATCTTTAGACCACCTAAAAGTGTGAACTGAACTTTCAGTTAAAAAAAGTGTATTGACCTACTCGTTAAACCAATTTTTCAATATTAATATATATAGAAAAAAATTATAAAATAACTGGTTAATACTATCGTCAAACTAACTCTAAGCGCATTCAAACCGAGTTAAACTGGTTTGACTTTCAGTTACTTTGAAAAATTGATTTCACACGCTCAGTTTGATTAGAAAAGTATGTCGGAATTTTATGGGAGGAATGGTGAAATTAGTAGTCGGCTGTTTTTTTTCAACTCAATTGAAATGAACCGAGCTGAACTACGAGATTTTAAACTGACTTTATTGAAGGATATTTTTAGCCAAGTAATTATGTATAATAATTTAAAAGCCTACAAAATTGATAATACCCCCCCCCCCTCGCCGTATTACAATCTTTTTCGCAGATTCCTAATTTTCTATTTCATTCCCAGGTGATATTTTCTACTTTGATATGTTTATATAGTATTCTACATAGCTTTGTTCTAATATTTTTATTTTTAGTCTTCATGTAGTCTTCAATTTACAGGCAGTGTTCTTTGTGTTCGTTTCTCCAACTATTCTATGGAATATTGTAATTTAAAAATATAGAAGTTATGAAAGCGAACCATCTCATTACTAAAATAAATATTCTATGTAATATCATTTTATACATTATTTGCTGGTGGTTAAATGTTTGGATTATTTACATTATATTATCAAACATATATGTCAGTTTTAATCAACTACTAGATATATACTATTTTATAACTATTGTACATCTTATATTATCTCATTTTTTATTTTTACTAAAGGATTATTTATAGGTTCTGGGTTTCTTTTAAGTGTGTTATTTGCCAATATTGGTATATTTATTTGTAAATATTAATGTATTAAAAATATTCATTATATTAATTAGCGATATAAGATAATTTTGATTTGGAGTAGTTAGTTAAGACTAGTTGGATACCGATATTGTCTTTTCGGAGATGTATATTTCAATTAATTCAATATTTCTTGAATAATTAATTAATTTTTAAATATTTCATTTACCTTGAATTCTCAGACTTCAAGTGTCGAAAATGGATCTGATGGAAAGTTTGAATCGCGTCGCTTATTTCGATGTAAAACTGGATGCGGTGTTTTGGTTCCCGCTGAATGGGTTGTTAGGGATAGCATCAGTCCACACGATCTAACTCTCCCATCCTATCACAGTCGCGTAAGTATCGTCATTGTTTTTTTGGGGTTTTTATCTTCATTATTTCTTCTCTCTTTTTCCTTTTGCCCTTAGCCTTATTTATTTCTCCCTTAAGTACCCCTTTTCCATTTACCTCCCTTCCTTGCTTTCTTTGTTTCATCATTTGTTCCTTTTGATTATATCCTGTTTCTTGTATTTTTTCCGTCTTCCTACCTTTTTTTCCTGGCTATTTCTTGCAACCATTCTGTTCTTCTTTCCTTGAACTCTCCTTAAGCATACATTTAATTAAAATGTTACATTTTTTTTCAAAAATCTCCTAAACTATTTAGCACCTACGAGTCACCTTTGGAAAAACAACTTTTATACTGCGGCAAACAATTTAACATAGTTTTTGTCCTACACAGTCTGACATAAATTATAGCAATTTATACGTAATACTTTATATATTTATTATACATACAATATATATACTACGTAATATATTTAAGTTACAAAAGTAAATTTAAATTCATAAAATTAATAATACAGTACTATAAGTAAGATTGTTTACACAAATAGAATCCAATAATTGTATTATAAAGATGAAAAAAGGAAGACACAACATGAGAAAGTACTATAGACAAATTTTATTAGCCTAACTGCATAATAGGGTTGTCAAGTGTAGCGTTGATTACATTTTATATAACATAAAGCAGTGTTCCGCACATTGAGTTTTTCCGGCCACTGGTGCGTGCACCTGTAAATGTGGCCGGAAGGCCACCTAGAATATTATAAAAAATATGGTCATTACTAAATGTTTAACTATTTTTTTAAAGGAGGTGGCCGGTTTTTGTCTAAACAATATTATTTTTGCCGGTAGTACTGAAAAGTTTAGGGACCACTGCATAAAGTAACTATAAAATACTTATAATATTTTATGTTGGACAGCACGAATACTTAGAACTGGGACAGATTTTTAAACTGATAAAAATGATTTTAAGTAGACAAATTTCACCTGAAGTTTGGTATGTATACATATATGTGCTCGAATATAAGTATATGACAATAATCCATATACTCTGCCTTTCCGGGAAGTTTTTCTTATTATAGTAGCTATTAACTAAAAATTAGGGCAGTAGTATTGGATTCCATATACATACGCATGATATATATTTGATTATTACTTTTGCAATATTTGGAAACTCAGAACCCTATTGTTAACTCTCGCTTGTAATAATAGTGCAATATGAAATCACAAGTGTATTTCAAAGATAATCTTGCTTAATATGTGAAATTCAGACAAAATATGTCATTTACCGTTTCATTTAAGTTACTTAAAAATCTGTTAATAAAAATATTCCATATTGTATAACATATTGAACATTCTGATAAATATAAAATATTATTATTATAGAATTGATTTCTGAAATATTGTTTTTAATATAAGTTATAATCTCTAAATAAACAAACATAAACTAAACTTACAACATGCGTTAAAGATTTAACTATATCTATATATCCGACCCTAATCTTATTATTTTGCTATTTCCCAATATTGTCATTGAAAATTTAATTGGAATTAATTTGTATTTTACCACAAAATGGATTGGATTAAATCATGATTATTATACTATTCGAAACTGCAATATTTCTATGTTTATGAAATTCTTTAATTTTTAGGCCAATAAAAATATTTTCAAACACAAGAATTTAAGCTAAATTATAATAAAATAAATGGATTTTATTTTTCTTTACTTTTTGAGATTGTAATACCGTCGTTAAAAGGTTAAAACAAAGCGAAAAGGCATTTTATTGTCTTCTAAATTATAAATTTCTTCACATTAGAATAACTACTTTCGATTTGATTGTCAAAATTTAATACAATAATGAATGCATTCTATTCGAAAAACAAATGATTTGTTGAAGTATATTTATTTTTGTTACACTGAAATTATTTTAAAGTGTGTCACGCGACCCTTCTATAGTGTATTCTAATAAAATATGATGCTAAAATGCAAATCATCATTTTTAAAAAGTCTATAAATTTATAATCTTCTGTCTATGTATTTGAAAGTTACGATATAATATATATTAAAAGTACAGTTTTTATGGATTTATGGATAGAGTTACATACTGTTTGGTCGTATGTTCTGTAATGGATAATTTATATTATATGTAATTAAAAAATTATTATTTTTCGAACCCCAAAATATTCTAAGGGTTTAATAATACATTTTATGACAGATTTTTCTAATACAAATCTATATTATATATTTGAATTGTATGGTATATGTATATCGAGTAATAATCAAAACTTTAGTTTTTGCAATACAGATTATTTTAAAATATCGTAAGGTAAATGCTTTTGCTGTTGTACACATTCTACTTTCTTAGTTAAGAAAAACCCGCTAATTTAAGTAGTTTAACAAAAAAATGAATTTAAAATGTTCATGTTAAATTAAACACGACTAATTAATGTACCCCAAAAATCGGGTGGATGTGCTCCAAAAACATTACAGTATTACATCAGGCGAATTATTTATATAATGGGGCGCATAAGTCACTTATTTATTCTTTAGCTTCAGAAAGTTTAAATAGAGTAGCTTCCTATATTTTTTCATTGTCATTCCTCCCTTTCTTCTTTCTTCACTCATTTACATTCACCTTTATTTCTTTTAATCTTAAATAATTCTTTCCTTTGTTATCCACTCCTATTTTTCATTATCTTAGAATTATCTTATTATTTATTCCATAATATTACGTAAATGTATATTATTTAAATTGCATCTGTATGTATCTAAATATTTTCTTAACATTGCAGAAGAAGTCTAAAAGAAACACCTAACTTATTTATTGACTGTTAAACGACGTAAGTGTCGCTTTTATTGCATATAATTGTTAATTATATTGATACAATTATGTACTTCTATTTTCCTAAGTAAATCTATCTATGTATATTACGTATGGCCACTATAACTGTTTTTCTTTTCTAACTATGAGCAATAATAATTTTTATCCTTTCAAAATATCAGTAGATATATTGCCTAAATTGTTGAATCTATAAAAGGTTTAAATATAGTTGCTTCCTTTATTTTTTCCCCCTTTCCTTCTTTCCTCGCTCATTTAAATCCTTTGTTTTTTACCTTTAAATAACTATTTCCTTCTTTTCTCCACTTCATTTTTATTATTATTGTATTATTTTACTTTTTAAATCCTTAATATTAAATGAAGGTATCTATGTTTTTGTTAATTGCCATTGTATGTGTCTAATGCTTTCTTAACTTTGCAGAAGAAGTCTAAATGAAATACCGAACTTATTTATTGACTGTTAAACTACGTAAGTGTCTCTTATATTGCGTTTATTATTACAATAATACTTGTTTATGATACTGATATGAAGTGGGCTTCTATTTTCTTGAGTAAATCAATCTGTGTATAGTATGTATGGTTACTTCTAACTTTCATTTCTAAGCAATAATAATTATCTTTGAAAAATATCAGTAAATCTGTATCGATGTTTGAAGCTTCATAAGGTTTAAATAAGACTTCTTATATTTCTCTCGCCATTCATTATTTTCATTCTGACATTCCCCCATTCCCTTTTTTCTAATCATTTACATCCACATTTATTCCAGTATGTTTTAATTGTTATTTTTTCTTGTCTCCACTTTTTCTGTGTAAAGCTTTATATATATATATATCATAGCTATTATAGCAGGGATGATCCGCTATGTGAAAATGTGAAAAATGTGAAAATTTGAGTTTCTAAAAAAATGAGAATAAATGTGAAAAATAGAAGCATTTTATTAAATATGTGAAAAAAATGAAATATGCTTGATCAAAATATTTTTGCATAGAAATGCATTCTTTTGAAATACAAATCCCAAAAATGTTGGCGCTCTGCGGACGCAAATTAAATGGCATTCTTTTTGTTTTTTAAATATGTTAAAATACCAAAAAATGTTTTTGATATTATGTTTTGAAAATAATTTGAGTATGTATGTCACCCTAAAAACAGCCATTTCTAACTGCTTTAGTTTCTCGTAATAATGATTTTAAAGGCCTTTAAATGCATTTTAGAGCACAACATTTCAAAAGATTGTAGTGGTGAAAATAATGTGAAAATTTGATACATAGGGCGGATCATCCCTGATACAGTTAAAAATGTTTTGTAATTAAAAAACGTGTATTGAGTTTAATCGTTGCCTTGATCACGTGATCTATTTCCTGACCAATTAAAACTCAGACATTGACACCCGGTCTACCACGTCCTGTGGCCGTGTGCCTCACCTTCCCAGTTCACCCGCGAAGTCGACGGTTAGTCCGTTTCCACCAAACTCTTGGAACATTCTGTCGAGTGGTGACTCAGAAACCCGAAGATGAGCCTAATCCTACTCTGCGTGCTAGACTTAACAATCTCAAGAGACGAGTACTTACTGAGGTAAGCGCTGAACTGGATGATTTATTAATACAAAGTATATAAATTAGAGTCAAACTGAAATATTATATGAATAATTTTATCCCATTTCATTCTTATAATATTTCTATTTGACTTATTTTTTTTTAAATTATTATAATTTTTAATTGTCTTGAATTATACTTTACATCTGAGGTTTTGGGTTACAGAAACTACATATTAAGTAATTAAATAATAATTGTTCATATTATTTATTTCACTATAATACGTAAATATTTAGAAAGTTTATATGTTAACCTCATTTAGGAAAATTACAAACAATTTCAGAAAAAAACTATAATAAGATTATTTACTATATAAATTTATCTTAATACAGTACTGTTTATATTAATAGGACAACTTTTAACTATGAACAATTTAAAATGCATATATAGTAAGCCTAGACGACACAACATGCCAAATATATACCCAATTTATTACTATTACCTGTGAATTGATAGATGAAGGCCGGTCATCCGGTATTCGTGGTGGGCTGGGGCGTGGGATCTCTCCTTGCCATGATCTCATGCCTCCAGATCTTCCGTCACGAGCAGCAGCAGTCTGCCACTCTTCTCGCCTCTTCAGCTCCTACCTCCAATCCCTCCATCGCACTTGGTGACAATACATCCTCATCAACCGGTGGTGGACCTGGAGCAGGGACTTGTTCCTCCTCTCGTCTACTCGGGGTCGTGTGCCTTGGTCTAGCCACTCGAGGGCTTAAAGGACCCCGTGGTGAGGTGGATGACCCGCTTTTGGGCCTCAAGACACCCGCTCTCATGGTTACTGGCTCGAATTCGCTCACAGGACCTCCACAGGATGTGGAATTACTGCGAGAGAGAATGCGTGGAGGGGCGACGCGACAGTTGACCCTAGGAGGGTGTGATCACCTGCTCAGGATGACAAAACGTTGGCAGAGAATTTACCGGTGTACCCAGGAGGATGTAGATGCCAAAATTGCTGTAAGTCTAGAAGTTTGTTTTTGTTTTATTGCCGTTTGAATGTACAAAAATACTCAGGATTGAGTAAACAGTCTTATTTTTTAAAGGCATATACCAGTTAAATGATTAGGATCATATATAGATTGATGTATTTAATATTTACCCACGTGCAATAGGTATATTAAATTAACTGTTAATTTACGATTAACAAATTTTTCCGTGATTTACTTAGAAATATTTATTTTTTGGTAACTCAGTTGTTATTCCATTTCAAAGTTGGATTTTGAGGGTTTTTTTCTATTATTGCTTACATAAAATGTGTTTACTCTTTAGAATTGTTATATTAAATCTGACTTCTATGCATACATAATATTATGTAGACATCATATTATTATATTCGATATATAGACTAGTATGCTATCCAACCATACCGACCTGTTGTGTTGTTCTTTGTCTAGGTAATATAAAACAAATTGTTATCGTAATTACATTACGTAATGGAAGAATTCAGTCCTATAGTTGCCTAAAACTCATCCATACCTACGTAGGTTATTTAGACATCTATTGAAAATAACCTTTCACTATTGTAATTGCCTGAAAAATTGTTATAATCACGATTGTATATTAATGAAATATACTTGAATCATGTATTTTTAATTTAAAATATATTACATAATATTCTCAATGTAAATATTGGTCACACAGTGAAACAACTGATATTTTTTCTTTTTAGTAACAATACACTAATCTTCAATCAAGCTGAACTAGTTAAGATATATTGATTGTTTAAATATTTACTTTTGGCTTATTGAATGACAATTTCAGTAGCTAACGTGTTTCCAATATTATGTTCCGATCCATATTATAATATGTTTAGTCCAATGTCTCAGACATAAACTAGTGGTTACTGGTACAGAAAATAATGTTCAAACGAACTCCATCTCTCCTCGACAGAAAGAAGTGCTCGACTTCATGACCGACCGCCTCCAGGAAAGCCAATCCCCCCAGGACCGAGCCGAAGCTGAGCTGGCCACCTCTTTCAACCTCCCCCCTAACTCTGGAGGAGTTGCACTCCTTCCTACCACCTCTCACTCCCCCGCTCTTACCGCCGCTGCCTCTTCTGTTGGTGGTGCTTCCAGTTCTTCGGCCAACAATCCCATTGTCTGTAGAGCACCTGTGGCCCTTGGAGGTGGGGCCACTTTACATCCACACCACCATCAAACTCATCACCAGGCGACAGGCAAGTTCCGTCGGGGAACAGCGGGTGGGCGTCCAGGTGGGGGTGCTGGCGGGACCTCGCATCACCAGAGGAAGACGCATCAAGCCCCCAGAGCCGTGGCTAAACAGGTATTGCATCGTAACTAAGTAGACTTGTTTTTTTGCTTCTGTGTAAGAACTAGATAATGGACATATCAGTAAAGAAGGAAGGCAACTATAAATAGTAACGGCTCCTCCATCCATGATGAATTAAAGAAATATATTCATTTAGTCTAAATTTAGATATTAGCTATGGTTTTATAGTTGTCATTGTAGAAATATATACATCCGAACGATATCAACAAAAATAAAATCGAATTGTTTCATTTCATAGACATATTTGGAACGTAAAACATTTAAAAGCATCATTGTTATTTATCAAAAGTCTGTTATTTTTAATTTAGTAAATTTAATAAGTTTTATTTGAGTCTACGTACAAGTCATACTTCAAAATTACACGAGTACCTAATCAAATGCATGTCATGTTATATGCTCTCTTTAACCCTTACCTTAATCATGTTAATTTACATCTTCAAACGACTATGTGACTACATTTTGTAGTCAATCAAATTTTGGTTAATTTCTGCTTCGTTTAGATTATTTAAAACAATAGTGCATGTATTTTTTAAAAGATGAATAAACTTAAACGTCAAATTCAATAAAAACAAGATATATTTCACAAAAATAAATGGTCAATTATTATAGAACATGTACAACAATATTGTTTTAAAAAGTCTCCATTGTAAAAAAATCTATTTACTGACAGTTAGTGCACTTAATTGTTTTTACTACAACCCTGTGCGCTGGGCAGCAGCTCCAACCATGCTGTTCATTCACCGGCAATGCCTAAATATTGAATTGCCTCCAAAAAGTTCTTCGTTGTGGTATTTCCATGATTATATTATGTAACAAATACAATATACAACAAATATGCAAGTGATATTTAAGTTTTCAACAAACGCTTACTAGGATATTTTCTGTAAATATATGATAATTTATCATTATATTATACTGTGTTATATCGACTAGATATTGTGTTTGACTATATGACATCCTACCAATCTTTATTGTAAATATTGTGTTCTATAATAATTATTATTATTAATTATAAACAGCTAGACAGTGTATCAGTTACAATAATTGTAACTGATGAGCTGTCTAGCTGTTTATTGGTCACAGTCACGTTTTGATAGGTGGTCGGTATTATCTTTCTGGCTAGGTTGTTATTGTTATATTACTTCGCCGCCCGATTGCGTGTACAATATTATACCAATGCTGGCATATTATAATGATTATATTTTTGATAATTAATTATCTAAATACACACAAACAAATATTAATTATTCACTATAGCTACATTTGTAGTCACGTGGTCGTTTGAATGTCACGTAGTCGTTTGAATGTTTTTTTAATAGTGTGGTGTAATAAAATAAATAATGTAACTTTTTAAAACGTTTTGTAAATCTATATAATATAACTGAGTGGTATATAGATAATAATTTAGAAAAAATATTTGTATATTTTGTCATCAAACAATGTTATGTGGTATGACTACAATTTGTAGTCACATAGTCGGAGAGGGTTAATGGAAAATATTTTTATATGACTTATAAAATATTTGATTAATTATAAAATATTTATATTACATATTAAATTACCTAAAGGCATATGTTTGCCAAATTAGCATTCCAAATAAGTTTATTGAAGTTTAAAAAAAATATGACATGACACTTTGTGATGCTTACTTTATACCATATTATATTGATTACTTAAAACTGATTTTGGCTATAACGTTTCACTTTAACAATTTCCTATTAGTTATTTCTTTGAAGTACTCGGTCAATATTTGCATTTACCTCTAGTAGACTAGTTACTCACGTTATTCCAAGTTAAATTGTCACTTTTACAATATTTGTAGAATTTAGTTAAAAAAACTGCACTCTTATTATAATACGAGTTATGTTTTACAGTGTGTATTATTTTCGATATATTACACTATCTTACCTTTTTTAAATTCTTTTTTAACTTTTATTTATAGTTTGACTTTTATTATGACGTATATTTAATAAGAACTGTATATTTTAGTATACCTATTCCTTTATCTGGCAATTAAACAAAATTCTTTTTTAATTAATATTGTTATTCACTACTTTTATTAGCTCCTAGACACTATATGGATACGTTATTTCTTGCAATTGAGTTCCAATTTAATTATTTCTTATTGTCTATTAAAATCAATAATATGTTTATAAAGTATTTAAAAGGTTAAATGTTTGCTTCATAATATTTGAAAATCGCATCTATTTAGGTCAATTATATTTTGAGATGCTGAAAACTAGAGTAATTCGTACGAACTTAAACTTTTATATTATCTATAGCGTCAAAAGTGTTTATATTATTATAAAATATAAATATATTTAAATAAAACAAATATATTTTTTAGTAAATGGGTATTCATTCAGTAAACTTACTAATATTTAATTTACAATCAATATATTACCAATTTGATTAAATATTGATATTTAAGTAATTTTATGTTGATCAATTTTACATGCGAAATTCTTTTTGTTTCTATACATTATGTCGCCTTTAGATGTATAATTTTACAAGTGCTTTCGGTACGGAAAAGTATGCAGAAAACTTTATTTATTTATAAGACTTACTGATTTTATAAACCATATTTATATGTGTAAGTAGACGTGATTATTATTATTACTACGTCACATGTAACTATTACGCTAATACACACGTATGGAAATCCGTTTGACAGACTGACTTTATGAATAGAATGCTATTTGTTTGCCACTTTAAGCGTGTATTTTCGATTATATTCCTTATTTTTATGTTTATATATATATACAGCTATATATATATATATAGCTGTTTTATGCATTCGGGGCGAGGTGATATAGTTGGTAGTGCAGATGCTCCGGATGTGAAGATGGTGGGTTCGAATCTCAGTTCGGACCAACTAATGTAACCCTCGTCTCTGCCTGGCAACTGTATCAGCCTGGTGTTTAGTAACCTGAAAAGGGGGTTTATTCGGTTGGTTCGTAAAAAACAGAAGCTTCCCACACACCATTATATCGTCAAATTTTCTAATGTGATTTCAAAATAAAGTCTATTAATAAGCATATATTTTCTAGTCTGTGAGTAATCCATGTATTAATGCCCTCTTTCAAGGCCGCTGGTGGGTACACAGGTTGGACTGCTCGACGAACCGGTGGTCCATGCGATAGTGGTCAGCAGGTTTCCTGGAATGATGCCTCTGCCGGCTTCTATTCCTCCTCTTCGGGCTTCGGTGCGAACGAGAGTGGCGTGTCTGCAGCGGGAAGCAGAGGAGCGGTGTATGCTGGGCAGCCATGGCCAACGCAGTCGCATAAGCAGAGGATCAGAGGTGAGTTCATTGAGATGATAGTGAATACTCACAGAAAGATTTTTTAGTTAATTTGTGTATCGGCTTTTATTTATGAATGTGTTATAGAATGTAAGAAATAATGCCATTTATTAGTGGATTAAAGCATAACATAATAAAATGTTATTAACGCCACTATTTGTATTACAATTTTAAAAATATATTTTGTATTTCAGGAATTAAAAACGATATTACTAGTATCAAAGTATACAGAATAATATCATTCACCAAATATGTGAAAAATTCACGTTACTATAAACTCTTTACATAACAAAACAACTACAACTCAACGTTAAAATAATCTTAACATTATACAATTAATTATTTTGATTTCAGCTACTGCTTTATTATTTCTAAGTAAGAAAATAAGTTTTAAATTATTTAAAAAATATAACTAATTTGAAAACACAAAAACATAGCCTTTTGCTACAGAAATATATTAAACTAATATTTCGTCGTTGCTTATACGGCTTCATCAGAGAACTGAGATTTACCTAACTGAATGAAATATGTTTAATATATAATATTTGTTTAACTATTAGATTAACTGTATATTCAGTTATATAAATCTCATTCCTCTGATGAAGCCGTGTAAATAACAGGTGAAATACCAGTTTAATTCATTTTAGTAGCTTTGTATTTTTGTTTTTATCTTATAAGGAGTCAACTACTATACCAATTTGTTTTTTAATAAAATATTGAAATCTAGAAATTGTTTTTCATTTATGCTGTAGACAAGAGGTATCCCACTTTTGACACACAAACTTTCACTTCTGATATTAAAATTGTTTGAATCACTTGATTAGTTGCCTCATACAACTTACAATAATGTTTCTAGTGCTTATGATCCTATCATCATTATCATTATTCCTATCTTACCCCCTCTCGTCTCCTCTCTGTACAGGGTTTGGAGCTAGTCACCCCTACCAACGCTCCACCCGGGAACCAGGAGGACAGGGTGGCCCCGGCTCGATGGGTGCTCCCCGATTTTCTCCGAGCGGCTGGAATAAGCGAGCACCGAGGGTGGCGGGGGTTGCCTCGCAATACACGGCACAGTCCTTGGGGGGTCGCCAGCGCTACTCAAATCTAGCCAACAGCTCACAGAGATACGCTAGGTAAAATTTAGTCTCTTTTTTTTATACATTTGTTTAAAAATTTTGTGACTTTGTAATTATAAAGTTAATATACACTTTTTACACCAGTAAGGAAACCTCGCTGATGAGTATAATCTAAGAATTAAAACACGTCTCTTTGTTTGCAATTGTTAGATTTTTTATAAATTTTGTCATTTGAATTGTTCTGTTTAAACTTAATAAATTATGTGGTATTTTTCTATTATGGAAACGAAAGAAAATAAATATTTCCGATAATTATGATGTTCTAAAATGTAGATATAACACGATTTAAATGTTTAACTGTTTTGGAACTGTTTTTCAGTTCCCAACACAGTTCAAAATGTGACGACGAACTTTCACGTTGCTAAATTGAAAATAAAGTTGAGAATATCAGAGTTCAAATTGAGATACCTAGTCGTCCCATTATTAACTGTGATTCAAATTGAAATTTAATATAGGATTATCACAGTTTAAATTGAAACGCCTGCATTGAGTTTTGATTATTGATTTTTAGCAGTGATCGTCATTAAGACAATAAATTACAAATCTATTTCAGATTATCAATGTTCAAACTAAGACTGTTTCTTTTTACCGCAAACAACTAAAATCACGAAGTAGTACTCAACAAAAATGCAGTGAATAGGAATTTAATCTGATATACACTTATAATTTTCTCTATGTTATTTTACATTTGGTATACGTTTGGAAGTTTATTTTTCAAGTTAGGTGTGTATACTTATCTATAGATCCACAAATTTTCTACAACTAACAATATCACATTAATATATTTTCAGTTGTAGAATACGATATTTCAGTTTTTCTTATTTATATGTTTGTCAATATTTAAAAACTTATTTGTTTGTTTTTATTTCTAATCGTACTTTTTAAATTAAATTTACTATATATGCATAATAATAAAATGTACTGACATTTAATGAGTGTATGCTATGTAAATAGTAATGAAAAGAATAGCGTCTATTATGATTCGCATTCGATATGTTTTCGTTAGTAGACTATTCGGTAGCATTTTTATTACTGTTTATAGTTTTAAACTTAGGAATATTTATGTTTATGTAAACGCATTTAATTACATTACATATGGGATTCTTTAGTTTAGTGTGTATAAATGAAAAGTCGGTGCATCATTTTTTATTAATCTATAGATTAGATGACTTCATATTACAGATTTATACATTTGAATATACGTTCAATATCTACTTACGATTTTAGGATTCTTATTACGAACTTAAATGAAGAAACCACTAATGTATTTTACTGTTTTTTATGTAAACATTTTAAATATATATGTATTATTAATTAAATTCAAGATGGGTATTGCAATATCAAAAAGTAATTTCGAGAAAATCATTTTAGAGAGTATCATTTTAAATTCCTAATGGAAATATAATATTCGCCACATCTTTGAATATTACTTATGTTAGTTACTTGCGGTTAACAGTCTTTTTATAATACCCATGCTGCATTGGGAACAAGAAGCTTATAATATTTTTATATTAATCGTTTAATTGCATCCATATATAGTTGTAAAATCTAGTTGTCTGACAATGCTCTTTGTATTTGCAGTATTATAGCATATTAGCCTAACTTGTTGTGAACTTCATAACATTTTCAACAATAATATTAAGACTATAGTATACACTTAATCAATGTGCGGGAGACCTTTAAGTAACTGAATTCTGTTTTTGAATTATTGTATACACTATTACATCAACGTATGTATACATTTTATTTTGCAATTAAGACATTCTATTTCGTATATACGTAAGTTGGACTCGATTAGAGAAACAATTCACTAATATAAGTAATAAAATATAGATTCGTTTTGTTTCTGCTGATTATTATGATTGTCTTGCTATACTTTAGTGGATCTGGGAACCTTACACACGCCATAATATTGATTTTTGGGGTTTGTTTCTAACATTATAATGAATAATACGTGCTTTTAATAACTGACTTATGTCACTTTCATTTATGGTGAGAGAATTCATTTCGGGCCCAATTGCTCCCCGAGGTATTATTTACGTCCTCAAGTATCTGTGGTTTGTTAGTGTTTTTCTAAACAATTTTTGTTGATGGCAAATAATACTAATTCACTGGTACTTATTATTGATTATTTCTTTAAGGCGTTATCTTTTATTTTATAAAAATTAATTTCCTAGATGAAAGGATTCTAAAATGATGACCCTTGACTATGCAAACTATGTAATACATCCATACTTATTTACATAATATGTCAACGAACTTTGTATTCTATTTTCCAAGTTGACCCGCTTATAAGGTCAAATAAGGAGAACAGAACATAGTATAAACATCCCTTAAATATAATATATACTATAATAGGAATTAATTTTACAATACAGTTTTATCGTCATATATTATCATAAAAGGTTGAATGCTAATTGGAAAAAAACATTTACTAAACAATAAAAATGTTTGATTCAAAGGATTGATTCAATAAAAATGTTTTTCATTATGATATTAGAAAGATTATCAATCACTTCCAACACAGGGAAAGACAGAACAGGACCGGTTTCGATCTTATTAATTAATCTGTCAATTAATGCAGGTGCACAATTCATTGTTATTCATATTATGATTTAAAATGGATAACAATACTAGACTGTCGATTTTATAAATACTACTTTGTAAAGTTGTTGAATTATATTAAATAGTCATATTTATTAGTAGTCATAATAAATTGCTAACTTTTTTTATATATTGAAACAATTATATGAGAAGTAATTAATTATATTGATGTGCAAATTTATTTATTCACATCTCTGTTTTAGATACAATATAAAATAAAGCTTGGTTTCCACTCCGCCTGTAAACCACCGCCGTAGTACTTGCGGCACCTTGCGAAAGTTAAAATTTTTAAACAATTGGCGTAGGCCGCCGGCACC
>JAYRBW010132213.1:0-15881 GCA_036023295.1 Invenusta paracnida
TTTAAGAGGTCAATTTCAAAGGTCAATTAAAAGTCAATTAAGGGGTAATTAAGGGTGAATTAGGGGGGCAATTAGGGGGCAATTAAGGGTTAATCTAAGGGTCAATTCGGGGGGTTTAAACGCAGTTTCTATACTACTCATAAAGCCTTCACACCACGGTACCGTCGCTAAGAAGGGGTCCTTCATCACTTGAAAACTCTCCAGTTGGGAGAAGTCCTTCAATGACCTTGACATCCAAATAAACATTTCATAGTTGGGTCAACAAAATCTCTACCCAAAATTCTCCATCTATCTTTGGTGGATCCAAGTCCTGACTACACCTACTGTATCCACTTGGATGTGGGCTCCAACATGAGCTATCCGCCGGATACATTCTCCAAGTTGGCACCGATACCCTTGCTGTCAAGGATCAGAAGTTCAGCATTACTATATACACCGATAGGTCACTCGTAATTTTGAAAAAGGCGGAAGTCCATACGTCGTTACGACATGTCCCTCGCACTTCTAAGTCTTATTGCTGCTAGGTGGACGAAGGGGCGTGAGATAACCTGCTCCTATAAAATGAAGCTGCTGATCAAGAGTTCACGGCCGATTGAGTCCACTAAGTTCCGCCCTGAAACTGGTGCGTATATGTTGTGACAGATAAGTGGCCCTGGTCAAAGAATATAGTATCCTATTATTATTATCCAAAAATGGCGAAAAGTGTGTTAGCTTATATCATAAAAGAATTGAAATAAGCGTAAAATGTGTTAGCTCTTTAACAATATATTTAACTTGAGCTAACTATGTTTTTTAATATTGTCAAGCTTTTCAGAAGGTAATTTAGAACTGTATTTAATTAAATGTTTTATCTAATAAATTAAAGGCATTAATTTACATATCTTATAGTAATTAACAAATATCTGTATTGAGCTGTTGAGAAATATTATGGTACAATTCTTAGAGATACTTATACTCAGAAGGTAATATAAAATTTAATTTGTTGTTTATTATAGGCATCTATCCATTGCACACTAGTATAGTGTAATTTTTTTCATTTCACAAGTTAGTTGTCAGCCAATCACTGAAAGCTATTTTTAGACAATCATTGATTTAGACTATTTACTATTTAGTATTTATTGCTAAAAATAATTGTAGTGCAATTTTGGATAAAATGCAATCATTTTGTTTACACTTAGTGTAACATTATGTTTTTAAGTTTTTAAATGAGCCAACCTTATTTTTATTTAGTTTTTTCTGGTGATTCTAACAATATAAGTTTTGTTCTTACCAAACATATAGCCTAATAGGTAGATGTCTATTTTATGCTAAAAGTAAAGTGGGCTATTTTTATAATGTGTAAGATAGGTAAACAGTGATTGCTATGCAAAATCTATGCCCCTAGCAGTGGTTGCAATGTAAAAATATCATTTTTCTCATATCTGGGACATTTCCAATATATGTAAATGTTGAAAATTTCATCAAAATTGATTAAAGTTTAGAGTAATTTAGGGTATGTTATTAAATTATTAATATTGGGTCTGAACAAGAAGAATTAAAATAAGAAGAATAATGACAAAAAAGTCAATGCTTGCACCTTGATATCTTGGGTTCTATAATAGTTATGCAGTTGCAAAGTAACTCACTGATACACTTTTGGCAGTGCTCTAAGAGTATTAGTCTATGATAGTAAGTTAAATCATTTCAAAATATAAATTAGTTTTTAAATGGTAGTGGTTTAAAAAATGACCGTTCTTGTGGTATTCTAATATACCTTCTGTACGTAGGTTGCCCGCATAAGCTGCATGAGCTAACCACCTACTGTGGTAGGTTTAGATTATTATATTATTAATATTTTAATTAACTTGAAATATTATTATTACATTTTCTTGACAGTAACTTTAAGTAAGTGTAAAACTTTCTAAAACAGTACAAATAAGATAGAAAATTAAATGAAGTTAATATCTTTTTGAATATATAAATTTATTAATAATATACCTTTAACTTTTCTTGTTTCTTGCAAAATTCGTCTTCAAATGCTGCAATAAGATACGAGATCTTAAAAATGAAAGTTACTTAAATTGTGCGATATTCATTATGTAAATAAATTTTGAATATTTAGCACAGAAAAAGAATTTATACTATTAATATTTATGCATCGAAAATATTTACAGTTATAAAAAGACAATCAGATTCGCAAACAAATTTTATTTTAATAAAATAAAATAGTATAAAAGAACATTTCTTTATAATATTATTTAACGTAATTACTTTAATAAACTAATATCTTATTGAAATAAATATTTCAAAACGATTTTAATATTTTTTGTTCTAAATATTTATTTGGTTCAGACGTATAATTTTGCCGTTTGTTTAGTAAAGTTAGCTATAACATTTAATTTCTTATTCCGCCTTTTATTTTTCTACATAAATACTTTTTATTTAAATATGCTAATCCTGAAATAATGGTTAAACTCATTGAAACTCGTCTATACCGGGGGCGGAGACGGACTTTGTCTTCTCGCATTTTTACTATGATTTCCAATGAACAAATAGAGCAATTAAGAAAAGTTTCTGTAATAATTTTCTCAAAATGCAGTTTAACGTCAACTTCTATAGCTATATTCACTAATGTGCATCCAAATGGGTCATTGGCGTATTTAGGATTTTAAGAAGGAGGGCTACTATCTGAAGGGGCTCAAATTTAGACAAAAAAGTCTACTTTATATATAACTTTAAAAATTAATCTGGCTATTTTTTAACCATTTAAAATAACGCAGCAGTGCAACACACTATATAATATACGCAATATACATGCTACACTATTGTTTTCACAGAGATTCAACCTGTTACAAGTTTAATTAGTAGATTAATTACACAATTTATTGATAAAAAGGGTGATTAAGGTTATCGATGTAGATTAATTTATTGATAAAAAGGGTGATTAAGGTTATCGATGTAGATTAATTTATTGATAACAAGGTAGAATTAAGGTTATAATGTAGATATACCTATAGCAAGTTACTCAAGAGATACATCACAATAACTAAAATTTCCATTGTAAATTAGTCAGCCTTAACATATTCTTAAATTGTGCGCCACACACCCCACCCCGCGCACACAGGTTTATGGATGCGTAAAAATGCCAGGTATTTATATTGTTAGGCAAAAGAGAGAGAAAAGTTATTACGTCGTTTTGTTAATTTGGATGTGGAAGAAATAGTTTTGTTTTCCGTACAATTGCACGGAAGGACGCATAAAAAGTGATAGGTTATCAGAGGCGGATCCAGGATTTGAATTTGAGAGTAGGGGGCTTGAAAAGTTTATTAAAAAAACATTTTGAGGGCCATTTTTTAGTTCGTCAGAAAAAAAATCTTATTTAAATTTTGGGGCTGAAAAAATTATAGAAACAAATTGAACTTGTAGAAGTTAATTCAATAGAATTTACAAAAATTACATATCGAAAGGTCGAATTTAAATAGAGTATAATATGAGCGATAGAACTGAACCAGTAACTATTATTATTGCTATCCTGGTTTTGCGAGATTATAAAGCGTAAAAATTTACTGTCCTACTTTGTTCTATAAACTGAGGAATTAAAACCACTAAATTACGCAATGTTAAATACGAAGAAAAACAAATTTTAGAGACGGTAAATGGGGGGGGGGCGTCCCCGCGCTCCCCCCCCCTAAATCCGCCTCTAGTTATACATAATAGTGATAATTTGCGGTGTTTTAAATGCTTAACATTTGTGATTTATACAGTAAAAATATAAGTTTCAGAATTCATAAAAACGAAAATTTAAAAGCATAAAGTTTAATAGGCATAGAAATGTACCTACATATATTGAACAATAAATTATTCATTTTAACGTCAATGAGGATTCATCTGACAAGGTGTATATTTTCAAAGACAACTAAATATTGTTTAAATACATAAGCAATAATTTTATATTTAGTAGCCCTTGTATTATATAAATATTCTATGTATAATTAAATGTAATATATTTTTTATATTGGATATAAAGAATATAGGATATATATAAATATAATCTCTGAATATATACAAGGAGTGTTTTCCAAAAGTGGAATCATTAGGAACACTCTTTTTGTCAGGAATCATTAAACTTTTGAAATGATCGATTTTTGTCGCTATTTAATTTAAAATGGAGTATCAAAACGAAAGATATATTTTGATACAAATTGATCTAGTCTATTATTTGAAATTAATTGGTAGATACATTACACAAACGAAGGACGTAGGATTATTCATTCAAATAATTTTCTTTAAAACTAAACTAACCATTTTATTTATATATAACTTACATTTATTTTTGCGCTTTTCGCAACACGGGAAGAATCGTGTCGGGAATCAGATACGTGACCTATTTAATTTCTATGGTAACGCCGAATGATTCCCAAAGAGCGACATTGGAATTGTCAATGATTCTACTTTTGGAAAATTGGAAAATTATATAATGCTACAGAAATCTAAATATTTTTAAAATATTTAAACAATAATAACATATACTATTTTTAGAGCCTTTATATTATGAAGATCCTATAAAGAATATAGAATATAAATAAATATTATATGTTTAAGATCTAGGATTATATGTTAATTCTTTTAGGAACAATATTCATATATATGTTTGATGACATTTTTCAAAAAATAGTCTATAGGTAATAGTGTCATAAATAATATTTTTTTTAAATATCAATAAAATATAATGTTTACAAAGTATCATCAAACACTTTTTAAATATATAAAAATAATATTAAACATTGCTTAAAGTTATTTTAAATTATTTCCATTGTTTTCGATGATATCTATAGCGATGTTCAAAGAAGAGCTTGGCGCAGATGTGATTATTTTTCAGAAGATTATTGGTGCGAAACTCAGCCTTGACAAATGAAGTCCTACCCTGACAACTTCAGAGATCCGAAAAAATTATTGGTGGTATAAAGTATGAATCGAGACATGACTGTAAGTTTAATCATTTCTTCCCAGAATAATAAATAGCATTGTGTAGGTATATATTATATCAATGGCGCAGATTACCAACTTGTAATTGATAGAAAGACTAAATTTAAAATAAATTGTTTTTAATTCTAAAGATCGCCTGTCATTATATTTTAATTTGATTATCTTGGTTAAGAAAAATTCATAGTAGATTTTTTCGATTAAATGGCTTCAAATGATGATATCATTTTCATCATATATTTTTCAAAATATAAATTAAAATTGAACCTTACAAAAATATCCATCAACATAATTTTTATTCTCTCCATATAAGAACACCCAATATTGATATTATTTAACAATTCAACGTTTATTAAAATATTATTGTTTTCAATATTTCTTACCAAATCAGAAAATATTAAATAGTTAAGACTGCATTCAGATCTGTGTATTCTTAATTTGTTTTAGAAATGTATTTTTTACATGAGATAAGTTCAACTTATAATACATCTATAGATCGATTGACATATTTTAAATTTCATTTGTTATATTAATATTATTTAATAACATAAATGCCTAATTATATTGTTGTAAAAGTTGTAACGTTCATAAAGCTTATGTCGAAATATGATAAAAATAGTACAACTTCGGTACAGCTATATGTTCCTTTTAATAATAAGTAACATTTAAGATTATTGTAACTTCTTGACCACCATGTAGAATCAAGCATTGCGTTTCCGTAGTCCGGAAGTTCTGCTAGACCGAATACACAAAAAGTTAGCACATGCAAATATTCTTTTAAAAGAGCACACATAATTGTATATTACATCAAAACTCGTAAGGACACGATTTATTTAATTTTAATAGCTTGTGGCTTTAACAATGTATAGTCACTTATTATTTGGAGGATTTTTATTCATTTTTAAGTTAGTAATCATATTATTTGAAACATTTACGATAATTTGTATTGAATTATTATCACGATATAATTTTTTTCTTTAAAAAGCTATTGCTAAAACAAATATTTCTAATATTTACAGTCCATAATAAACAGATTAGGCTTTTTCTATCAAGTTTCATTTATAATTTAATAATATTATTTATTTATTGAGTAAGATAATAATTAAACGAAAGTTGTTTTATTCCTTTCAGCGTATGCGGTAAGTAAACATGCATTCATTTTTGTTGTTTTAAATAAATAATTTCAAAGATTGATTTTTTTAAATACAAAACACTGAATATTACAAGGATTCTTAATATGTACTTAAAAAATGTATGAAACTATTTTTAAAACATATTATAATTCAACTTTCGAATCTAATGAATTATAGATTATTCATCTTACAGACCGTTTTATGACTTTTTCATTTAATATATTAACTTTAAATTTTTTAAACAATACCAAGCTAAGCAGGATAATAATGTGCTTTAAAGTGCGTTGATTAATAAAATAAAGCTTTGAAATAATACTGTACATTAAACACATTTTGTTAACTAAATTACCAAACGTTACTAATCCTTATTACAGAAGAATATAGGAGCAACAGATTATTTAATAAAAATGTTATCCAATAAATGTTATTGTTCTTTGAATATTTTACAATAAATTTTTACATAAAAAACCTATGAAGCGGTTTGGTAATTTGTTTTAGTCATTTTAGATGATTAAATAATATTGTTAATTGGTTATATTATTTGACTGAAGGGTTATAAGGTTTTCATTAAAATAAACGCATAACAGAAGACAAATCTTATAATTTTTCTCAAAATATTAGCTTCAAACATAATCATGACAAATATTTAAAAGAAGCATTAAATATCTCCTAACTAATCCAACTATTTGAGAATTATTTGTAATGAATTCCGATTTTGGAATAAATAAACTATAGGTGACTAAATATACTATAGGTACATCCCTTTTAGTAAAAGGATTTTTCTATGAAATATTTGTATTTTTCGTAATAGTTTATTTTCAAATGAAAACAAATTGATAGGTTATAAAAATTTAAAACAATACCTTTAATAAATAATTATTGTTAATGGAATTTAAAAACTTATATATGCTTTTTCAAATTTACTAACAAAATAATACTTTTTAGTTAAATAATTTAATTAACAACAATAGTATTTATGCACTTGTTATTTAAAATAAAAATGGTCTAATTTATATTTTAAGATGAAATGGTTTCAAATGTATATAATAAATAAAATAAGCTTTATTTGCAATTTGTCAAGCGCAAGGAGCCTTAAATATATCTATTTGCTCGTAATAATAAGTGGTATTATAAGTATCAGTAATAATAATGACCATTTATTATTATATTATTATATTATGATTTATATTTATATCTCAATTAGTCATGAATATAATTTAAATAAAATTTAAATTCCAAAATATATTGGTCAATAATGTTCGAAAATAAAGTTCATGTTTGTGTGACAAAAAATATTTTTAATAAGCCCATTACAAGATAATTACATTATTGAGTTTCAATGAAATTATAATGGCAAATTCCACATCTCAATATTCTTGTGAAATACTTTTGCAGCGAATTTAGGCGCCAGAAACATCGCTCTACGCAAACCAGGCTTCCAGAGCAGCATGTCCTGGGAAGGCGACGTCTCCAGGGCAGTAGACGGCAATACTGACGGTATCTATAACAACAAGCACTGTGCTCACACTGGCCATGGCCGGCAATGGCTTGTTATCGATCTGGAGCAACCGCATAACATTCAAGAGATCAAGGTGTGGGCGAGGACAGACTACACGGATTGTAAGTACAACTACTGATTTTGATTTGTTTAAATAGGTTTCCGTAAAATAGGGAAGATGGTCAAGAGAATAAATAGGAAGATAAAAGAGTTCACTCTCCTTTATTCTTGACTTTTTCACTTATCTCAAAGTGTTATACTTTAAAATGCTTAAGCGGAGAATACTCAAACAAATTATATTGTATATAGTCCCTTTGCTTAAGTATAAAATCTAGAAATTTAAAATTTAAACTACAAAACATCAATATGTACCTAATGCACTATTTCACAGGTTAAAATACCACAAAATCAAGTCTATAGTAAAATTAAATCTTGTTAGATTTACTAGAATTTTTTACAAATATGAATTTAATAGTATCTTGTCTCAATAACTACTTTAATGGTTAATTATTATAATTTTGTAAATTAGTATATTTTTCGTACCTCAGTCATATACGAGTAGAAAATTCTACATACCGTGGTGTTGCACACCGACATTATTTTATTTGCAAACTGTGCATGATTTTTTATCGCAATCGAAGAGACACTGCGCGAATACGATTTTCAACCTTATAATTCTCGTTAGAAAATAGATTCTTAAGAAAACGAATGGTTAAATTTTCCTCCGAGCTCTAGTTTGCTCAAAAAATTATTTATTAACACACAAACGCATAAAATTCATTAAAAAATAAGAAGAGAAATTTTATTTTAGAAATGATAAATTAGTAGAGCAGTTATCGTGGTCGACAAAAACAGAATATTCTTTTGTATGTTTATGCGTTATTTTTTAATAAAAAGTGTAATTGTTTTTCAATATTGTCATTCTTATGTCATCTTTCTTGCCGAATCAAATGGATAATTATGTATCAATCATTGTTAGTTCAATAATGAATATATGTTGAGAAATAATGTAGTAACCACAAACTAATAATTAATTAAGACCTGTTGCTTAAAAATATATGTACTACTAAGTGACAACATTTTTTTATATAATATACCAATTTTTAACGGAGATAGTCAAATGTTACCCGACACTTTAAATTGATTAAATTTAATTAAGTGAAATGCCTAACTGGATACATTTTGTGCTGCATATGTAAAAGAAAAATATACATTTTTATTACTGATTATAAGGTGTTAAGCAAAAGTAGTATGACACTCAATATTTTTTAATATGAATTAAACTACTTTTATAATATTATTTATGAATTGTATGAATTTTGTGAATTTTGAAATAATCAATAAAACACGAATACAATTTATAAAGGAACAACTCTTGCAATACTTACTCTATGGTACCTATACCCTTCTCGTCTGGGATTGCAATCTATACTTTTTGATTTAGTAAGAGAATACTAAGCTACTCGGCGACTTACGTGTTCCATTCAAGCTTAATATGACGATATTATTTGAGATAATAAACAGGAATAGATGAAATTTTGGGATACAAATGCATACATGAATGTTGATTATTCAATTTATACTTTTGTGCCTGTACAATTGGGAGTAAATGATAGGTCATAATTGCAAACGCAGATCTTTAATAAATAGATAAATTATTAGCTATACATGGTGGCTGCTGCAATAGGTATATCTCCGATATATATCAGGAAATTGTTTTGACCTTTCCATTAACATATGTAAATATTTCATACCATTTGAGCGTAACATCTGTATATAATTTTCATACCTGCATACAATAGTGGTTCATTATTAGTTTAATATATTAATATATCAATTAATATATATATACAGAAAAGCATAATATGTTCGCTCTGAAAAGCAAATATCTGTGAATATTTTTTTTTGTGCATTAACTGCAGCACTACTTTATTAAACTTTTATTTTAGTAGTAGTAAATATTACCATTAAATAATATTACTTCAAATAATGACTCGCATGCTTTTTTAGATCTTTTACAACAAGTACTTATATGGATCCGCTTGGAGACGCTGTTGTACCTTGTTTTTAAAAGTTACTAAAATTGTACTTATTTTATGCATGGTTTATAGTTGCCTCTTTTTTGAATCAATAAAGTCACCCAAATGGAATTACAATTTCCTCTCAATGTGTGTATAGATGGTGCCATGCGCAACTTTAAGGTGATGGTGGGGGACAAGTTCACATCCTGCCGTGATGATCTATTGAACTCATACTCAATCTGCGGGGAATTCGGTTCTCAGAAACAACCCCGAATAACCACGGTAAAATGCAATCGACCGGGACAGTTTATTGCTATTCTCAAGGACCTCGCTGAAGACCCCCTTATTGTTTGCGAAATTGAAGCTTTTGGTACACCGATCATTGGGGCTCCTTCTTTCAAAAAACCAGTCATTCCCGCTGTTACGAATCCTGGACCACCGATGAACGAGATTGTGAGTATAGTATATAGCTGTTAAAGTGCACTTTACTTTCGAAATTGGGACAAAAATTCTAGGAAAATATACGTCATACCTAAAATATAAATGTTAATATAAACACAACACTATCTATATATCTACTTCATATACTTTCATATTCCGAAATTGAAGTTTTGTTGTCATGCAATAATCTTATTGTAAGTAAAAAAAATATACAATTGGGATAAACTTTCTTATATTTTCCACAAATATGTCCCCTAGAAATGTCCTCCTCGTCCAGGCTTAATATTTAATGCTTGTGAATGTGTTTTTTTGTAATTCGTGTATGTTATATTGAAGTAAATTTATGAGAATAATAAAATTTATTTAACCATGTTTTCAGTATAATTTTTTTAAGTTAAAGAATGTTAGCAAAATAATTATTTTAATATTTTACCTATTGTCACTAACTAGAAATAAGCACATTTCATTTAGTAATAGTTTAAAGTTTGCAAAATACAGTATTATGTATATGTAAAGTATAAATTGCTTATGGTGATGCCATGAACCATCTTTCACCAGATTTTTAGTATTGTATTTTCTTTTTATAAGGCATAGACCACCATTAAACTTTATAAATATGACATATACTTAAATGTGCACTTCTATATCTTTGGGACATGATCTTCTAGAGTCTAAATGTACGCCTTTAAGATGGAACTATAATATATAGTCTCTAACGTATGTAATGATTTTGGTGGTTTGATGTTGTATCTCATGATCATGGCCCAATCTACATACAGAGTTCGTCCATACCCTATATATATAGAGGATCAGTTTTCATTGTCTCACCTCATTTTATACTGGACGACACACCTCACTTTTACACACATCCTCAACACCCCCCTCCCCCCTTTCACTACCCCTAGTCTAAACGATTCTGTGCACACACCGCTGCATCTATACACTTTCCTCTACTTTGACAAAATATTACATGTATATATTATATTGTATGTGACGAAACCATTGTCTTAATTTATTTCTGTTTCATAAAATGATAGCAACAGTAAAGAAACAATAGTTAAAACTACTAAAATAAGTACTATATACTACAATCGACACAGTAAAAGATCTCACCCATAACAACATACAAAAACTTCTGTTGTAACACCACTAAAACTTCGAATAAATCTATATGGATGCTCAAAGCTATTTTTTGCATGCATGCAATTTTATAGGTAATGCTAGATTAATAGTTATTTATGCAAATATTGTTATTCAAATACGCAATTTTTGGGGATATTTTGCATAACATTTCTTTTTAGAATATTTTCTTTATAAAAATATGTTCACTTCGTTAGAAATCTAAATTGTATTGTATTATTTTATTTAACCATATTAAATGTGTAATTGTATATATTTTTAATTTTAGGGTGCCCACAAAGCTATCACTGGGGGACTATCAAACGCCAAATTTAGCTGGGATTCCATGCGGATAAATATATTGGGTTCAAAAACTGAGCCAATACTTTGGGTTCCGGAAAAGCAGGCTACCATAATGGCTGGTGCAAAATTGGGTCAGGGAAAGGTTATCGTGGTTTCCAGCTTTTATATGTGGGAGGGATTGCGACAAGGGCAACAAGCGGATTTGGGAAGAAGAATAAAAAAATGGCTGACTGGAAACCCGAATGCTGTTTTGCAGGATTACTGGAGTAGAGACGCTTCAAGAGCCAGACGGGGTACCATCTTTTACATCCGATTCTGGGCAAAGGAATCTGCAGCACGAATTAATGCTCTTTTACGAGAGGTAAAAGCAGGTCGTGTTGCTCTTGTAATATCGATACAAGATAATAATGAGTTTCTTGATCCGATAATGAAGGAGGCTGGTATGTTTGTTGAAAGAAAAAGAAGCGGTTATATAGTAGAAGGAGATCCACAGGTTTCCATGCATACTATGAATGCCAAGCCAGTCTATCCATTGCAGGTCTCTTTAGATAAACTCCAAAGGTCATACAGTGATTTTGTAAACTTTGGCGGATCAGCGATTGTATCATTAAGGGAAACACCTAAAGATTTCATGCCAAATATAAATATCCCCAAGGATTTTGTCGTAACAACGCTAAAGAAATATGCTGATATTATGGAGTTTAAATTTCCTTGTGAAGCTAATCCAACGAAGACAACTAACGATAAGCTGTTGATCACTGCATACAATAATCTCTTACTTCAATCACAGTCGCTTATTGACAGCGGTATAAAAGCACCTGGGGCTGGTAAATATCCAGGTGATGTCGACAAACAACCTCAATTACTTACCAGGACAGTAGAAATCCGAGCCGACTTAGAGAAAGAATTGCACTCCTCTGGTCTCTATCTTCCAGCTGGGGGAACAATGCAGGTTACAGTAATCTCTGGATCAACCAACGGTTGGAAGATTCATATTGGTTGTTGGTCTGATATAATTTCAAACCGCGAGGAATGGACTCGATATCCTGTCATCTACACCAAACGTTCTGTCCAAAACGGGAAAATTCACTCTAGTTTTGGAGGAAATATTATCATTGAAAATGAAAAGGGAACTAAAGGTACTATCAAGCTACGACTTGAAAAAATAATTGAGGCACCATTTTTTCACTTGCGCGATCCTTCAACTATAAGTAGCTGGATGCAACGTAGAAATGCACCTGGACCCTGGGCTGAAATCGTTGGTGATGCACACTCATTCTGCTTGCATAGTTCAGTTGTCCGAAGTTGGAATACCGACTACGTTACGAAAATTGCGGAAATGTGGGATAAGGTTGTCAAATCCGACTATAACCTTCTCGGAAAAGACTGGCGCAAGGACCATCGCGAAAAAGCTGTCTTTGATGTCCAGATATCTCACGGTAGCGGTCATGCTGGTTATCCAATTATGGGTATGCTAGATTGGTACACACCAACTTTTGATATGGACAAGATAAAAAAGGATGGTTCTTGGGGTATGAGTCACGAAGTTGGACATAATCGACAAGACAGTAAATTTACCTGGTCGGATGCTACTGAAATTACAGTGAATATATTTTCTCTTTGGAATAACCATTACGTGTGGAATTTACCAACATTCGAGAAGGACAAAGGCATATTTGACAAAGGCCGGCAAAATACTATCCGTTCTCATTTGAACTCAAGAACGGTTACGTATGATAGTTGGAAGAAGGATTTATTTATGGCGCTGACAATATTCCCACAGATGGCTCATGCGTTTGGTTGGCCTTTCTACAAGGAGGTATTCAGAACATACTGGGATTTACGACAGTCTCAACCTTCCAACATGGAGCAGATAATCGATGCTTGGATGACTCGAGGATCCGATGTGACTAATCTCAATATTGCACCTCTTTTCGATTTCTGGGGTCTTCCACTATCTCAAATAGCTAGAAGGAAAGTAGAGCAGAAAAAATGCTTTCTTCCGGATGACTTTGTAACACAGATGGCACCTTCAAGGGTCAATACTGTCTTGGCAAAATATAAAAACCGTTGTACACGACAAGCTTCTAAAGTTAGAGATCGTTATCCAACCCCAGATATTTTACCCTTGAAGAAAAATGATATTATTGTATCTTAATATCATGTGATGTACTCTGTTCAAATAGAAATAAAATATATGCTTATTTATGTATATATATTCATAAAGAAGTATTATAAATTTGTTTGAACTATATTTATGATGAAAGGATTACATTTACATAACTAAAAATGTAATGTTTTACTGAAAATGTTGTACTATTTTATTATAAAGAACAAATAAATTGATATACTACAATTGGTTTTAGCTTTCTGTTTTGCATTATGTTACTATATTTTGAATACGAAATTTTCAATAGAATTGAACTTAAGTTCGATATACCTAATCATAGAAAACTAAAACAACTCTTATTTTAGTAAAATTCAAATTTAAAATACAGACTTTCTTTTCCTTTTATTGGCACTATTTTTATTATAGTAAGAGTTTCTATACATTATTTAATGACCGATTATATTTTTACTAATATACTTTCAGAAAATATTGAATCTAATTAGTCTTACTGAGTAATCACGTCAATCGTCCAAATACGTCATTATAGATATACGAGTTTTATTTTATATAAACATACTTGAATAGTACCAATTTCATCGGAAGAACTATAATTAAAATATAAAGAACTTTACTTTTAAATTACAATTTTTTTAAATAAAAAGAAGTCGGTCGCCAAAGTTTGCACTACTACAATCATATAATTGGTGTCAGTCCCTTGGTGTTGGCCCTGGTGTCACCCGTTCTTCCAGTATATTCAGATCGATAACGAGATGTTCTATAATGGTTTATACCGTTTTCATTTCCAACATTAAACAATACATGATTAATTAACATCTAAAAAAAACATCCCATACTTACATATAGTTTCAATTTTTATGCAATAAGAAACAAGATTTTTAATTTTCTTATTTTCAGAAAATGTTTTAATATATTAAAATATATTTATAAATTTATGCAATGTATACAACTTATGCATGTATACGTATGCGAACTTTTTTCGTTCACATTTTTTTGAGCATTTAGTATTTTACAAAATACTTTACGTGCAGCTCTATGCAACACCAATTTCCGACATTGGTTTAAAAAATAATTTATATCATCAAATATGTCAATGATAGTACTCTCCATATGCTGTATTAGGTTCCATTATACAACTATTAGTTCAATCGAGATGTTTTTCTGTCCCAGTTTATTAATTAAAAGAGTTATAAGTTATTTAAACCTTACATTTTACATAGAAAAGGGGGCTTAAAAAAGCAACAAAAAACCGCTTCAAAATCAATAAAAATATTTTAAAATGGTGTCGAAATATAAAGCAACTGGAATAATCGATAATAATGAGATCTCCTCCTGAAGGATATATGTTTCTCAAGTTATAATTAACATAATTTTACTTAAATTATCAAATTATATTAACATATGTGTTAATAACATGACATACATCATTTGAAAACTATTTATTTCAAGAAGATATTTTAAATTGTAATTCAATATAATCCAATAAAACAAGAACAGATATTACCGATTTTATGGACCATTTTATATAGAGCATTCTTTTTATTTTATATATTCACATCTTTCCACTTTACAGTTTCTAAATATTTAAATTAACCTAAAATCATTGGCTTAGAATATTTTAGAGCTGAAATATAAAAACAACAAATTTACACAAAATTGAAACAATTAAGTTACAACGAAAAATGGAATTCTACAATTGCATAGAGTATATATAAAAAAATAAAGTAGCATTTTATATAATAGTCATGAAATACATTGCAGAAAATAATAAATAGCCAAAATAATTCACTAGTTAGCAAAATATTTTTAAACGGATTAAAAAAACAGATATCTAAATGGCAATTTTTATTTAACTAAAATACTATTCAATGAATTATATATATTTACTTGATATATTAATATAATAATAATAAGTGTATAAAAAGAACTTATCATGATTAAGTAAAATAGAAAATGGAATGTCTAAAAATATGTATTTAATTCAATGTTGGTCTCATGTATTATTACATTTATATATGTAATTGTATTAAATATTGAAATATTGCATAACAAAGTTTGCAACTATTACAAAGTACCCCTTTTGAATTTAAATTCTTAAAATATATTATTATAAGCAAATGCATAATTTAACATATTATTTATTTGAATTTTTATTTTCTTGAAACCGAGATGGACCGATAATTGCAGAATAGCCTTTTGTTATGGCGGACGAAGGGGGTCAAAACGAAAAACAATAAAAAAACGTACATATTTCTTAATATGTTGAACATAAATGT
>JAYRBW010132224.1:0-15879 GCA_036023295.1 Invenusta paracnida
TGTACATAAAAAATAAAAATTTAAAATATACATATAATAAAACAATATGTCTTACATGTTTCTGTGAAGTTTCAAGTCATTATGAAAAAAACTGTGTTATTTATTGATAAAACAAAACAAATAGTAATAATTATGGAACACCCCCCTTAAGCAAATTTAACTGTTAAAATTGGGATTATAGTCTTAAAATAAAGAATTCGTACAGTGTAATTTTATAAATTATTAATCTTGTGTCTTACATTTAGCTCATTCATAATCATGACAATTAGATAAATACGTATAACATTTGGTAGATAAAGAGTTTTTCAAATTATATGGTATAGTATATATAAGATTATATATTATCTTCCACCGACAGATAAATCTATAATCAGTAGATGTTCATAAGAATTCCGCGAATAAGAATAATATTATCTTTCTTTTTTTAAATCTTGGTAAACATTAAGAATCGCAGAAACCTAAAAAGATTTCAATTTGGTTTGGAGTTACCAGACGTTTTCTGTAATATAATTATTAATAAACGACATATTTTGGTAGATACTCCGTAGGTTGTATTTCATCATATTTTTGAGTTATAAGAAATTATAGAGGGAACATGTGGAATTTTTGCACTTGAAAATAAGCAAGGACGTTCGCTCTCGGAACGGTAATTTACAGTACAATAAAATTACATTGATTTGCAGTATCGAAGTTATAAATTTCTATAAGCTTTGTATCAAAAGCTAAAAAGATTATTTTAGTCAGATTTAAAATATATAGCAATTATTAACTCAAAAGTAATCATTTATGGTTGTTTCATCATGGAATCACGTGGTTTTTTTATGCAAATTAATAGTTTTTTTGTTGGATTATTGGTCCTATTTTGTTATCGAAAAATGTTGAATTTCTTACGCTCTATGTTATCATTTCTAATTCACTTATATTTCCTATATTATATATAACAGAGCTGTAAATGCGCTATATAGTACGTTTTAAATTGCTGGTTCTTCGTTTACGAAATAAGACCTAATTATCTATAATCAGAAACTGATATTTTAACAAAGACAGTTACATTACTTATGAAGAAACGACTAAAATAAGTTAGTATGTGTTAGAAAATTATGAAAGAATTTTCTATTTAATAAAGCTTTAAAAAATTATTTCATTAAAATTTACTTATTTAAACACATCAATTTATTTAATTGTTATTTTAGAAATATTAGATAGCATATTGCAGTTTATTGAAATCAGGTAACTATCTTTTTTAAGAAATCACTGTCAAATTTTGTTCTTTAAGATTTCATCAGTTACTATTGACATTTCATTACTTGTAACTTATTTCTTATTATACATTACGCTGTCACAAACATACATGTATATGGTCATCATCTATTGTTGGTGGTTAATCCTATATCCCTGCTGTTGCTATGTATTTCACCTAAGATTTTCTACGGTTGCCATGGATATCCTTCGAGCAAAAGAGGACCGTGATATTCATCCGTACGGTCGTGGGGGCCGCTATGAAGGTGTCCTCTACGGTCAGAGGAAGGTGACAGTTCAGCTTGATCACACAAAGTTTCTTGCCTGGGTCATCTTCGTGGGCTTTCTGCTACTTGTGTCAGTAGCAATCATAGTTCTGGCAGGTAACCTTTCTATAATCTGTTACATTTTAAAGAAGAGGAAATTTGTAAATTAATTTGAAGATACCCGCAGAACAATTTAATATATTATTCAGTGTTATTATTACTATTATATTATATAGACAATGACTAGTATTCCAATATGTGGTTTAAAGTTCATTAAAAACATTTTATTGATGGGCATAACCATTTTAAAAGATTAGTAACAAAATAAGTGTCGTAATCATAAAATGTGAAAATTTGGGTGCTAACATAAAACACGCATATATTATTTTCGAAAGTGAATACCTACCCAAAAATCATTTCTTATTTTTAAACTATATGCAGTTGTTAATACTAAAATTATGTACCCTCTAATGAAATATAAATATATTAAACCTTTAAAATCTAATTACTACATGCTCGAATTTATAAAGATACTGCAATTACACTTCATGTTATATGTAAATATTATGATCATGAGTTAAAGTCTATGCTTACTACATACTTATATATATTCAATATAGTTCTACTATAACAGTTTGCCTTTTCTGTATAAATGACTTCTCCGTAAGCTCCTTGGTTTCCATTATAAAGAGCCATTTTAAGCTTACGTAATCCCTTAAAAACCTTTGCAGCCTAAAACATAAACAAAATACCAGAAAAAATATAAATAATTAATGTAATCTTCTCGTTTACTTACTCATTTACTCATTCATATGGGTAGATAAAACAAACAATATAAAATAATCATAATACTTCAAAACTCTTTTTCAAATGAACTATTTTGTAAACGTAGGTATAAAATTTAAATGTAAGATAAAGGATTTTTATAATTTTTCCTTTTTTAAATCAGAATCACGAAATATATCAGGATAAGAGAGAACTAGATTTTCATATCGAAGGAAAATTTAATTTATTCCATTGTATTTTTGCAAACTTGATTAGCATTTAATTGAGTAGATTGTATTATATATATAAAGACCCTGTGTACTGCCCAAATCTAATTATAGCCTTCCACATTATAAGTAATTAAGTTTATCAAAGGTATAAGTATATTGACTCTTTTGTATCTATAGACTTGACTGACTAGGGTAATCAATCTTTGAAAAATAATACAACAAATGGGAAAATAAAATGGAATCGAATAGTAGTTTCCCTGATGAAGAACGACAAAAGCTCAACCAATATTTCAGCGTGAAGCCTGTTTTATTTATTAATTATAATTATTTAACTGCTTGGATAAGTTATAATTCGACTGTGGTTAAATTAGACGGAAACAATATGTACCAGATATATCAAGTAGATAGATTCACGCTCCATGTATAAAATATACTGAAATTGTATAACATAAAATCTGATTTGTAACCTAAAGCAACACGTTTCAGTCTAGAGAACATTAATTACGTCTGAAATATACCCGCCTAAACTATATTAAGAGTTTTTCTATATAATATCTGTAAATGGTAGAGGATCTTTAAAGTGGCTGATACTATACATAATTTCACATTCAATCTTATTCCTGCATCGATAATCACATTTAATTCAGTGCATCTCATGAATACTGATACAGTTTCATAATTCCATTGATCAATTTGGAGTAGAATATGAATAAGAAAATAGAATAAAGCAATAGCGAGAGTTTATATACATATACGAGATATCTTGATATTTTAAATAACAATGCATTCAAAATTATCGAATTGTGCAACAAAAAGCTTGAAGATGGCGGGTATATAATTACTGTACAGATAATTATATATAATTTTTCTAAAATTTAATGCTATAGGTAATCATTTTTTTAGAGATAAAGTTTTCCTGGCATTTATTAATTAATTAACAAAGGAGTACAAGTGCACCTGGCTTTTCCTAAAATGGAGTGTTACAAATTTATCATATCGGTGGTTGATACATTTGTAAGTCGGTTCAACTATAATATTTTTGTTGAGCAAAATATTAAGGATTTTTAATGTGTTACAAAGGAAGCTTTGTGTTATACATTTATATCTTAATCCAATATTATGAAAAATAGATGCTGGAAATTTTGGCATTGCTTTTTTCATAAATCTCATAAATGTTTCAATTGTTTTTACACGCTAAATGTGCTATAGAATCGAAAAATTCTACAGAGAATTTATTGTCCTATATTTATTTATTTTATTATCTACATTTATTGTGTACCGCTTGTGGTGCATAAAGTGTTGAAGAAAATAATTGAAATGAATTCTTCACGGAGTCAGTTTTCTTCTTCTTCCTGCTACTGAGGGTCAAAACCTAGACTGGCGTGGCCAGGTGACCAGAATGGCGAAGGAAGTTCAGAAACGCAGTCCTTGCCATATTATTTACAAGTCAATAATATAAAAATAGCATATCTAAGAAATATAACTAATGTACAGCATAGACAAAAAATGAGGGATCATTAACTCCGGTTAAGGAAATGTTTGGAGGAGAGTAGATATGTATATTATGTACTGGTGTACCGGTATCTTATGGAGAGATAATTCGATGTGTGTTTGAACAAATCTAAAAGATTGATTTATATGTCAAGATAATTCTTACAGATTATTGTGTGGGCATAAGCATACTCGAATCCCTGAGTCTCTCAGTGGAATGATACTGCAGATAGGTATAATTCAAACATTATTTTGACATTCAAAACAATGAATTTTGTAATAAAGAAGAATTAATTTGGTTTTAAAAAATGTATCTAATTAATTTTATTTAACTGCATTCTAAATAGTAAATTATTAATCGATATATTCATTAAAACAGAAATTTTATTATGTGTTACAGGTTTGTGTATCATAGAAATGCGAGCTTAAAATGTAATGTAATGTCTTTATTTTGAAAATTTTGAAATCATTTGCTAAAAAAAATTATAAATTGCTATATTTTAACTATAATGAAAAAATGAGTTTTTCATGCAAATATTTGTTCTAGTCTGTTGAACAACATGAAAGACACCCAATGGTGTTATATAAAGTTTCTGAAGTTTTTGAATCTTTTAAAATAAACATTATTTTTATGTATTTTTTATAATTTCTTCCCAATTTATAAGCAATAGTCACTTACTGGTTATTATATAGTACGTATATTTTATAAACTGACTGGAGTTATTGAAGTAAATCCCAAATATTTGACTTGAAGAATCGATTTTTTTCCTAGCAGAGGTGTATTTTACTATATTCTTAGACTCAATATTATTATTCTATTTCATTCGACAATAATATGTCATATCGCAACACGCTATACACCCAATAAAGTGGTATATTTAAATGAGAATATATTTAAATATATTTAAAGAGAATAACAACAGAAATTGAGACTGTTATCACAGAAAATAGAGAAAAGTAACATTGAGTAGATAAACCTATAAATTTTTAACGACTTATTATAGACTAATTATAGCTACCCTAAGGCATTTTATTTGCTTTGAAACGAAATATTTCTTTACCTCAAATGAAATCACCGCATTCTTGACATATGAAATGCCTTTATAGTGAGGCAACTGTATTGTATATCAAGTCAAATATCTCTCTAAGGAAAATATTCCCCTATTATGCAGTATATTTTCTATATCCTTAATAGCTTTGAATAAAAATTATATTCCAGTTAATCCAAATCCATAGATAGGGTAAAAGATTAAACTTAATAAATGACTAGTGTATTTTTATAACCATATTGCTGCTGTAAATTTTCAAACAAATTTACAAAATTTCAGATTTTTTTATTCTACGTTAAAAATATAAGTATTATAATGTGTCGTAATATATAAGAAATGAAAGTGAAGATAGAGTAGTGTTATCTGGGTTATTTTTAATTTTTTTATCGATAAAGTCAATTGGAGATGTTATTTAGTGGTAAAATTTTAATCAGAAATCAGAAAGCTATATTCTAAACGAATATTCTATACTGTATTCCAATTTGTTAACTAACTGTCAAATGATTAAAAGCCATAAATGAATTGATCTTACAAGTTGGTTATATTTCTTGCGTGTGTATTATAAATGCATTATAAATGTATTAATTTATACATGTATAAATGCATTTTATATGTATTAATGTATACAATATGTATAAATGCATTATAAATGTTAGCATAATACTATTTCTTTATATTTCAGAATTGGATCGTCTGCATGCTATGCACAAGCTGACTATAAACAAGACATTTGTATCCAAGACATGATTAAATCATACACATTACAATTCTGAGAATATAAACTTTAAATAGAATTCTTATCCCCAGTGCCGTCCCCATAACCAATGTCTTTCTCCCTCAGCAACTATATTACACATTGATTTCAACATTGACTTTAAGTTAAAAATAACACTTATAAAATAACAATGCATAATATCAGTATTTTTTTCATACATAATCATGTAAGATTTCGTTGAAACATTAATGAAAGATCAATGAATGTTTGGTGATGACGCAACATCAATGTACAACATTTGAGATGATCTTTATAAAAATGACAACCTTCCAAATCATGCTGAAATTTCAAATAGCATTTAATGTAAAAGTTTATTGTAGTATTATTTGTTTTAAAACGAGATATGCATTATTGGTACAAATTTGTCAGACGAAAGTGGATGTTCGTGTAACAGTCTTGACCAATAGAAAGGTCCTATATTATATTGTATGATATTAATATAGATGAAGATTCCGAAATAGATTATAAGTATTTTAATGATAATGATTAATGGACGAAGATGAAAACATTTGTTATATTTTTTAAAATAATGTGAACAATATTGATATATTTTTCAAAATGTTTTAATCAAAATTGAGTGATTGTTTGAAATTAACACTATTTGTTCAATCAATCTAACGTTATGTTAGTTATTTTAACAACGAATCGGAAGAATCTTATAAAATTATATTTTTCGAATTCTTGTATGTAAATTTAGACCGAGACTTTTCAATAAAATCGAATATAATTTAGAAAAACTGTAGTTTTACGTTTTAGTTAATTTCCAAGAGTATAGTTATTAGTTTTATACAGTCAATTTTTTGTCAAATTAAGCATAATTCATCTACATATATATAAAATGTTCATTGCAGGTCCAATAACGTAAGTTATCCTGTTAATTTCTTAAGAAGCGTAATATTATATGGTGTTTCAATTTTGTATTGTTTTTGACAAATTTATCTTTATTTACATCTAGATTTAATCCTATTTCCGTTTGCTTCAACTTTTATGATAAAGCTTACTTACATATATATATATCTAGGTATGTATTTACCGATCTATGTATGTATATAAAAGCCTGCAATTATAGGCTACTATGAAATCATTTATTTTGAAAACTTTCCCATTCAATTGGTATACTCATATTGACTCATTTTTTTAATAATCATACATATATTATTAAATAAGGGACATACAGTATAAAGATAATGAACCTATATATTTCATATGTAATTCCAAAGTCAATCAACACGAACACCAATATTGTCAAATAAACAATTGAAAAATTTGTAATAATTTTGAATTACAGTACATCTATCTTGTAAATATGGAGGCATAATGCTAACTGTGAAAGTGTAATTATTTAGTAGTTACTGTACATACTTTATGTAACCAAATATACTGCAAGTATACCTAGTAATATTGCTCCATACAATAATACGCTACTTGTATATTAATAGGTTAATTTATATTATTTTTTTATAGAGGTTTAAAAATTTATATCAACATCCAATTCCTAGGAGCATAATTTATAACGTATAAAACGTAATCCATATTAAAATGCAATTAAATTATTTACACTTTTCCATCACAGTTATTCTCTTTTTCTTAATTTATATTTATGGATTTATAAGTGTATTATGTGAAGTTTATAAGATAACCTACATATAATATAGCGACTTTAGAAATATTAAACGCATAGGTCGATAAATAAAAACTTTTAATTGTATTGAAATGTTGGGTGTGCATTGTTTCGCATATTATCGTTAAATAGCATATTAACAATACACTTAACACAAAATATGTGTATCGTTTGGAATACCCCAAGAGTATCGTTTAGCATACTGACTAGGTACATGCATAACTTATGCATGAAATATATATGCGAAAGAAATATTTTTTCTAATATACAAACAAATATTTTCCCAATATGTGTAACGATAATATGCGAACCATATGATCCCAAAATTTTAAATCCACAAATAATATTTATAATGTTTAAAATGAATATACATAAAAATAATGTACATACATAATATTTTTAAAGTACATTCGGAATTTTAAAAGCTTCTAAAATTATTGTTACCAATAAAAATAAAACTTTGTAAAACATTATTTAAAATTTGTTTCCCTTAAAGTATTATAATATATATATGTACTTAAAATTTTAATATATAAAAAATTATACTTAAATAATTCATTTTCGGTATCATTTGTTTACAAGTAGTAAATTGCTTATTATAAACTATACATTTTGAGGTGAATCTTTTATTTAAAATATTTATACATAATATATGAAACACGCTTTATATTTATTCTAAATTATTATTTATAATTTTAACGATAGCTATAGATGAGAGTTAAGCATGTTATTTAACGATGTACATACCTATGGATTTTATTAAATGTTGAGTATAAGCATTGTGTTATTATTATGCTTCATTTATGTCGGATTTTTCATAGCTTATAGAAACCATGATAATATAACATTTAAAAATGAAAGTATTCTCACGTGTCATAGATTTATATGGTATCAACATTTTATTTATGTATATGGAATAAAATTGTTTGTAAAAATTACAAAATTGAATATGAATTTCCATTTTCCATTTTTAAACAACATTAGAAATCCTTTTCTTAAATTTTTTCTTTTAACGGCTTATTTGTTACAATAAATAATATTCTGAAAATAAAAATTAAAATATTTGTAAATTTCTATTAAAAGTAGGATTTTTCAGCTTGCTAAATAATTTCATTTTCGGAACATATGCTTCTATATATAAAAACCAATTTTGTAAATACTCAATTATATATAGGTGTTTAGAAATTATCCAATGAACAATTTGATTACACAAAATGTGTGAAAATGACTTAGAAAATTCCATAATGTGTAAGAAGAAATATTATTAACAAATAATACAACTTTAATAGCTAAAAGTTCAATATAGCGAATGAAAGATATTTATACGTGTTTTTCAGACTAGTATGTTAAATATTGCTGTTATATCTATTTAACTTTTATCTTTGTTAAATAGATTTGTTAAATAAATCCTTATATGTGAATATATACAATGTACATGTATTAATCTCAAAAAGAAGTTGTCATGTATATATTTAGTCGTGTAGGCATGTAATAGAAAATTGATTATTATATAGGATTATTAATTTAAATGGGCACATGCTTTTGATATCAATGTATGACACAACAGTAATTTTCAGTCAATTTCCATTTATAATTTAGAATGAATATTTTTTGTGTTATATATTAAAATAATAAAGATTAATATTTGAAGTGGCTTAAAAAGAAATTATTTAAATATAAATATATATTAAATCAGAAGAATACTTTCTAATAGCAAATATTTATCTTTTATTTGTAAATAAGTGTATTTTATTCGAGTGTATATAGCTGCCTCTGTCCACATTTTAAACATTACCTAAACAATTCCATAAACGCCATCAATAATTCCAAAACGATATTAATATTTATTTGTATTATGTTTAACTTATACTATTATGTTGTATTATTTTTTTCTATATTGGAACAGGTATTTCATTCTCATTAAACCGATAGTTTAACTTAGAAAATTTAGCAATATATCACAAAACTTCAAACAATGTATCATTTTTATGTAATAATTTGTTACAATCAAAAACATTTATTAAATATATTAATCGATTAACGTATAATTAATAACAAATAATAACATATATACTTATTAAAAATGCATTATAGGCTGTATGTAAAATGTTACAAAATATGAATAAACAATACATAGAAATTTGCATGATAAAGAAAACTGTGTTTATTTAAGCAAAATTAAATGCTTTGTCATATAAATTATTTCAGACATCTTTCGCATAATATAAATTCACTTTATAACAAATTTTTCGCATTGAGGGTTGAAACTCAAAATTTTGATATTACTATTAAAGAGAAACCACAATAATTATGGAATTATTATGGCATAAAAATCTAGCAGCCATAATGCTACTGAAAATATTGGAAATACGATAAAGCCTTATATTGTAGAAAAAAACTTTATAGTCGTATGCGGATAAAGCAAATTGATAACATATTAAAATGCTAATTTTGTTATTTTCTTAATTTATATATATTTACATTAATCGCATACAATGAAGGTATTTTCTGGATATTTTATATATTTTCTCAAAACATTTTCAAAACATTTGGTGGCATTTCAAAGTTCCGATTCTTAAATATATATTCATCCCAATAATATTACAGAAATCACAGGAAGAAAAAACATAGTACAAACTGAAAAACATAGTTCCATGATAAGAGAAGGACGAGCAACAATAACTAGACAATATATGTAATCTATGTAATTATGTCGTTATGGAGAATAGTCACATAATTGGTGAAGGAGTCGGGAAATTTAGTTTGAGTTGTAGGAATTAGGGTAGCATGTGATAGTTTGCACTGAAAAATAGACAGATTAACTTTGAGTATGAGAGGGACAGCCATGATAGCTGTCATATTTCTTATAGTATGTCTGTCTTCAGAAAATTATATTATTTTAATCTCGTGATTTATAATAATAAAATACGATAAAAATGCCACTAGTTCGTAGAAATTAAGATTTTATAAGTGTGTAATTTTGTTCGTTCATAATTTTTTTACATCTAGTTTACATTTACTTAAAATATAATTTATATATATATATAACTTTATAATATAAATAATAAAAAGTAATTATTTATAACATTTAATATTTACAATTTACAATCGATTACATCTAGTTATCATTAATAATTAAAATGCAAATATACTTTAACATTTATAGTAGGCAATTGGTTTCAGCTATATACATAGTAATAATGCATAGATATTTTACTTTTATTGATTCTGCTTGCTGTTTAATACTATTATCAAGTGACAAGAAAGCTCTTAAAATATTTAACATAAAACTCAACTTATGACATAGGTATTTAATTGCCTGAGAACCGAACCACGGAATTTAATATCATTACAACATAAAATTTTACAAACTACCTTTAAACAATAAGTCCTTAGATTGTCTTTTAATGCTCCATCAGAATACTCGGTGTTTATTGAAAAAAGAATTGCAAACATTTATTTAAAATATTAATAATTGACTCGCACATGTATCTTGTTAATTAAAAACAGAATAGGATAGAAGTCCTTACCAAGATAGAACAACCAATTGGGTGGATAAGGAAGGATACACAACAATTGACTTAGTCCGGGAAAGTTCAAGATATTGGTGGTCCGCCCTCTTCATGCCATATCCCCTTTTTGAGAGCGACATAGCCGGAACAAAAATAAAAGACAAACGGTTCGTCCAAGGAAATGCGAGAATCGAGATATACTCCATTTCTTTATTCATTCATTTTAAATATCAATAATCTTGATGAGAATGATTCGAAAGCTGGACATTCGTATCATGAGATAATACTTTCATTGTACGTCTGGACTTTTCTTTGCACAGAACTCGCTCCACACTGATGTAGAAACTACCTAGACATCTGGCGGAATTTTACTAGCAGCATATATTTGAAGAAATGACGCTTCAAAAGTTCACGACATATTTGTAATTTCAATTTTAAAACTATGATTGTGATTAAAATAATTACACGTGAAGGTACAAATGCGTTTAAGCGAAACAGTATTAAAATACAGGAATACATTAAGAATTTATGCAATCTTAAATTTTTAGTGAAGACCGTGACAGTTAAGCTTGTAGGTTTTTTCGTTGATTTAGTTTTCTCTGATATATTTATTTTCAATTTATAGATATAAGCGTATTGTATTAGATAAATATATATGTATGTAGTGGAGTTTTGTAAATATTTTAAATATATTTTTAGACAATTTTAGTTGGAATACTAATATGGAAAATATATTAATCTAGTTTCTACGTAAGTGACCACTTAAGTAAAATAATATATTACTGACTTTATTTAAAAATTAAATCTTTATTTCAAATAAAAAGAATATTTATGTAGAAAATTGTACCATGTCCATTGATCTTGAATTCTAAGATGTAAACTATTTCCAAATGAGATTAAGTCTATCTATAGCATTATACTAATAATATATGTTCAGTATATTATGGAGGTACTGAAAATACTATAATTTGCATGTGTATATTACCTGACAACACCTGTCAATTTAAAAGATCATTTATGCCACTTAATTCTGACAGTGAGTGAACAATACATCAAACCTGTGAATATATGCCCAAAAAAGAAAATATAGCGATCAAAATATTCACTGTGTAGCTGCAAGTCTATTACAGAGAAACTATAAAGGTTAATTGGTATAGAGAAAAGTGCGACTATACGGACTGGTTAATGAATTTATGTTTGGTAAAATTAAATGTTAAGCACGCGAATTCATAAAAAATACTTTATAAATTCAAATGAAATAGCGTACACAATCTTTCAATAGATTTTAAATATAAATTTCAAAGAATTGTTTTCTAGCATATATATTTTCAATAAACAAAACATCTGTGTATATATATTTATGTATATTACTTACATATTCATATGCGTTATATTTATATTCCTGTAAATTAAAATTTTTATTTAAACTTGTAAAAGACAGTAATATAATATATAGAAAAATAAAGGATGGAATAAATAGTATATAAGCCCATTTTTAGATGTGTGGGTAAATAAACTTACCTGTTCTCGTGTTAAATATAAATACATATGCTACTGGGTATAGGTACAGTATACAAAAAATATCCGAAAACCGTTTGGAGTAATATATTATGAATAATGATGTTTGATATTTGTAATGCAATATTAAGAGTAAACTCCTGAAGCAAACAAGAATATATAGATATGTATAACATGTTCACCTATAAGTTATATATTATAAAATGACGGTAATATATATATATTTTTAATTAATCGGTACTATTTATTTAATAAACATTTCATTATTGCTGTCGTCCTTTTGAAGATTTGGCATAAAAAGATAACCCCTAAGTACAATATTTCTCTTGATTTGCTTAGGTCTTGAGTCTTGAGCCAGTTGCTTGTACTGCAGCCTGGTATGTTTTATCTGCCCAATTCGAGAGGGGGATGTGTAATTACTAATTATCTATTAATATATTAGTTGTTTAAATTTAGTTTATTTAATTTCTACAAGTGATAAAATCAAACGTGTTACTTATACTGCTTAAAAATTATTTAAAGTATAAATATTATTAATTTTGTAATAACTATAATTTTAAAATAATTTAAATTATATTTGTATAATTGGTGTAATATATTTTACGAATATAGACAATATAGACAATATTATCCCATCATAAATGGTACACGTTAAGAGAAAAATCAACTTAAATGAAAATACTTAATCCCCTAAATAAGTTTAGCATAGCGGAAATACAAGCGTATCGTATTAGGGTAAAATTGAAGCAAAGAAAAAAACTTAATCTAATCGATTTTTATAAATAGGTTTACCTAAATATTCATTCAGAAAACATTTATTTTTCTACTCCGTTAAAATCTAATTACAATGTTGTCTGTACATCACGATGGAACAAAATGTAGCGAGATTTTTTAATCGATTTTCTAAACAATGATGGAATTCTCCTAATAATTTTTTTATAAATGGAACATTATTTTCACAACTGTAGTCTGTGTACCTATAACTGCATAAAAACTGACTTGGAAATATATTTTATATTAAGGTAAATATATATATTAAGGTATATATTTATATTATTAATCTTTTTATATCAAAATTGAAAGCTCAATTGTAATGTACTTATTATTTAATTTTTTAATATAAGATGTGTTTCACTAAATGAAAAATCATGAAATTTATAAATCTAGCTAATTTAAAAACCATGGTATACTTTTTTAATTGTGTTATATGCAGGCCAAGTTTACGGCATCTGTCGAGAAAACACATTTATTGGCCTGTATACATTTGCTACATTTCAATATGATATAAGCTTGCTTAATATGGAAAAATAGTATAAGTTTAGATATATGAAAATTATACATATTTTTCAACACTAACTATGAGTAAACTTATTTAATATTCTAATCAGTAAGAAATAATTCAATGACGTGTTATACAATGGGTTGGAAAAATATAACATCGAAAAAACGCCACAAGTTTTTGTAAAAACAAACATTGCATTTGTGATATTTTTACACAAAAATTATCATATATATTACTGACCTAAAGCTATAAAAAAATAATTTGATTGAGGGTTGTTTTATAGTTTACATAGATTAGTAATGAGTTGTTGTTAATACAAGAGTAATTAGTCAATATATAGTGACATAGGGATTTACCCAATAACTATTTAATTTAGACATAAAATGTGTTTTCGGAAAACGTTAAGCAGGGAATACAGAGATGCTGTCCATACTGGCAAATAAAATAAAATAAAATATTATTTGCATCTAATAGTTCGCACTTATTTGAAATAATAAAAATCCTACTATATATTGTATATACATATATATATATATATATTATAATCAGAATTTATTACAAAGTTAATAGTATACGCATTTGTATATAATGTAGATGTTAGTATATATACATGTTAGTAAATATAAATAAAAAATATGACAAATTTGAATTCAGTTTTTTTTTATATTGGTAAATGAGTAAGACGGAAACTAGAGAGGTGAACGTAGATATATTTTTCATATGGTACTTTGCTAAGCACTATTATTCTACTCTAGATACATGTCCATAAATGTCCTTGTACACAGGAATTCATCTAAAAAATATAATCAGTACTTATCTTTGTCCGCCAAATGCTCATGCACATTACCTATACATGTATAAAACCTACATAATAGAAAGCGCAAATAATATTAAGGCAGGTTATATAACAACACACGTGTCTTTTTTAGTTTTGAGAGAAAGAGAAGAGCGAGAAAAATGTGCCAAAGAATAAAACTACAATGTATTGTTCTAACGGAATCAGTTTGTACCACTTTTCACGAAATAAACTGACTCCCATTTATATAGCAAGTCAGAGGAGTCCCTTTGTAATGGGGAGTCAATTTAATTCGGCATGCAGTATTAACGGACTCCCCAGTACAAACTGTCCGGAAGTCACTTTGTAATGGGAGTCAGTTTATTTCGTGTAGTAAATAGAATTCCGTAGTGACATTACATATATATCATTGTGTATGTTTTATTTAAATTTGTTATATAATTGAATTATTTATTTACTTGACTATTAATTTATAATTACTAAATGTCTATGCTATCCTTAATGTTTTATAATCAATCAGTCTCTAATAATTTTTAAACAGTTGTTTATGTCGTATCAGCTCTTAAACTATTCATGCATGTATCTTACCTCTTTGGTCACATTATTTAGACACGTTTACATATTCATACATATTTCAAACGGAAATTATCTTAAAAAATTTGTTTTAAAAATATCGACGATAAGAATCAATATTAGCCCTTTGCCAATTTGTAAGTTTTTGTCCCAATGCTAATTGTAAATCTTTCTTATTGAAACATGACATAATATCGTACATTTTTCATTCACATACATATACATACTTTGTTCATTTATAACAATGTGCATATATATAACTAGCATGAGCGTATTGAGATGCGGTTATCCCAGATAATGAATATATTCTACGTAATTTACATTTGAAAAAACTAATTATAACACTGCTTTATAAAAATTCAATATGAATAAAATAGATTGCTTTCCACTATTTGAATAAATATGTATGTACATAATAATGTGCGCGAAATGTGTTTAACGACGCATTTTAAACAGAATCATATGCAAAGTTGTATGGAATTACATAATTATATACCTAATATTAGTTTTTATCTCTTCTTATATTTACACCATTGTTTACAATAAAATTTGTTATCTTATAATATATAGCTATGTTTAATTTTGTACTTTAAACGTTAATTTATTTTATTTGTAGAAATATTTTAATAAATATTTTTGATTATATATACATATACAACAAAATATAAATCAATATCTTAATATATATCTAGACCTATGGCAATAGGTCGTTAGCTAGTAAAGCTAACCGAACTATGTAGTAGGTAATATAGGATAGTTGAA
>JAYRBW010132235.1:0-15878 GCA_036023295.1 Invenusta paracnida
GCAGCTTTTTGACCAAAAATGCACGAATTTGGTGATAAAAACACGTAGTTATATTTTGACACCTCTCGGCCACCATAATTGCCATGATATTTTTCATAATTTTTGTTGTCATATTTTTATAAACTTTACAGTTTAGATGTATACCTATGCTCCATATTGATCTATACATTTATGCATTTGAAACATAAAGTATTATAACAATTATATATAGTACAGCCATTTTTATATCAATTTATTCGATGACTGTACTATGTATAATCATTATAATTTTTACATTTTGTTTTTTAAATCTTGGTGTCCTTTTTATATCAATTTTTTAATTACTGTACTTCCAATCATCAATATCATTTCAACGTTTTTTTATTGAAGAGCTCGTTTCTTGGCTTTTATTTATCCGACGCAATCGTTTTTTTAGATAAAAATAATATAAAGAAACCATTTTTCTTCGAAATTGATCACTTAAAATAGTATTTAGAAACCATTTTAAAAGTTCATATTAGGTGCATTTTGTTCCTTAGCGCTTGGTCATTACGCTGATACAAAAATGAGCCTTTCAATTCATTCTATCCCGATTTATTAGCGGTAAAAAATAGACATATTCTCCTTAGCATTATTGACTAGAGTTGTTAGCATCTCTCAATCTAATTGCTGATGCTCTTGTTCTTGTTCTTGGCATGACGATGCTACAGCATATTAAAAAAAATGTTTAATGATTTTATATTTATCAATTTATTACATTTTTTAACTCTGTAGAGCACACGTTAATTATTGATATGATAAAGTAATAAATTATTTAACGCTAAAATTATTTTAAATTTAGCAAAATAATCCGATATACATACACACAAATACCAACTATGTATAACTATTTATATTTTATACTTAAGCTCATAGAGAAACGACTCTTATTGATTCTGTATGCAGTTTTATACTACTTCTCGTCTACCCAAAGTTTTGCAAACTATTTTTTCTAAAATTCACAACAGTTAAATCGTTTATGCAGTAAAACAGTTTTAGATACACAGACAATGAATTATATATTACAGACAACTTACGTATGTTAGAACTGTATGAATGTGTATGTTTTGCTCTTAAAATGAATTTAATAAAAATATTTAACACTACTTCTAGTCTACCCTTTTACATAACATTCATTAAAATAAAACGATTTTATAATGTCGAAGATTTACAACGCAATGCATATGAAATCAATAAGAGTCAATACTCTATGTATTATTCTATGCTCAAGCTATCAAATTGTTGTGGTTAATGCATAGTTTATTTAGTGGGTAATTTAATCGATGAGTAGGTATGTACCTATAATTTTAGCTAAATTAAATAATCATTTACTATGAATTCTTATCATTTGACTTATTACTAATCTGTATACTAATTGTCATACGACAGAGATCATTGATAAGCTCAATTTCTCTGCAGAAGCACTAATCGCAAGGGACTATTCCTTCAATTATAACATATAATATCACATATTTATAACCACTTTAAACAATTTCATTGTATTCCATACAAGTCTTAATTTGCTATATTGTTAACGTTTAAAATTTATACAAAAAATCCTATTAAAGCACTATTCTACGGTAAAAAATATAGTCTGAAGACATTTTTATGGAAAATATAAACATTTTATTACTTAACTTTTATCATATAAATATAATTTTTTAGTGAATTACAAAAGAAATTGTAATGTCATTTGAAGAATTATGCAATCTATGTTTTCTTAAATATAATTTTAATTTTAGAATAGTAAATAAACATATTGAATATTTTATAACTATTTTCCTTCATTAAAATTTTTCTATTTTTTATAAATTCCTTTTGATTGTTATTTCTAAATAGGAGAACCATTGTTTCAATTATTGCACTTAAGAAACTGCTATATAGTTCGAAATATGGAAACCCCTGATTATACCACTAGCACACTATAAAATTGTTTGACTTCCTAAATAATTTCCTTATAAATAGAAAACATGTTAAGTAAGAATATTTACATTGTTTTTTGTTATGACATATAGTATGTATATAGTACAATTATTTTATGTATGCATAAAAATACAATGAATAAATTTATAAATATTTCATAGTATATCATTATAATACAATAATTATCGAGTTAGATATATATAGAGATTATATAGTTAGTTATATGAACAATTTTGACTTGCATTTAAATACTATTTATCATGTTACAATTATTATGTATTGTACCAAATAAAATATTATTTTAAAACAAATATATTAATAGTACATTGAAGCATTACATATATATAAGCACATTTGAGTATTGGGTGAAATTCTGTAAAAGGACTAGACAAACTTCCATTGTATGACAAAGAGAAAAAGACTTTGACTCAGGAAGAGACAGGTGCATGTAATTAGACCCATCATTGTCATTAAAGGGTTGGATATTAAAGCAGCTCCAACTATAAATGAGATCGCTAAAAGACAGTTGAAAATGAGTAGGTAGTTAAAACATGATAAATGTTTTTAGTTAGAAAATAAATAGCACGCCCTTAAAAATATTTAAAATACTTTGTAAACTTAAGCATAAAATATATCAATATAATTTTTCCATATTTTTAATTGTGTTCCAACATTTTGTCCCCCTTTCTGATGTGGATTATAGGGCCTCTGATGTAAATGCCGCCACCTCCTGCTTTGATTTCTTTTGCGGAACCATCAGATTATTTCTGAATGTCTGTATCAAATTGATATCTTTGAGGGTCTTCTCTGCTTTAATTCTCATTGTAGACTGGTCTTCTTCTTTTTACCAGTGGTCTTGAAGATTGGTCCTTTATTTTGGTTGAATCTCCATTTCCAGGGTGGGATCTTAATGAACAAATGGGTGTGATGTCATTGGGCCACTTCTCGGTGTCTACTTGATTGGCTGCTATTTCCCAGACGTTCAGCCAGCTGGTCTTAAGACCCGAGGTTATTCTCTTTTGAGTCTGCGCATGACAGACTTCCTGGATTTGACTCGTCGGTTCTTTGGATTTTTTCGCAAGAGGTGATGTTGTTATTCGGTAATGCGGTTGTGGTAGTTTCTATATTGGTTTTTTCCGTGAGCTTTTCGATTAAAGTGGTTGCTATGTACTCTGTGATAAGCTTTGCTACTCTTCTTTGAGATGCTTCGAGCTTGTCAACGTTGGTTTGGCTGAGGAAGGAACCCTAGACACCGAAACAGTAATTAAATAAACGAAAAAGCCATTTCCGAGATAACATAATTTATTACGCGACATGTTTCGAACACATGGTTCATTGTGTGTTCACACATCCATCGCTAAACACAAGCCGATCTTAAAAACACAAATCTGTAGTAATGTTGACTCGTTATTTCTTTTTAGTTCTGATTTCTTGTCTATTATTGCTCCTACAGTGTCAACTTATTAATTTGTAATGACTTTTACCTGTCTCTCTCTCTCTCTCTCCTAATTTCTGATTGGTGCTTTCTTCGTTTCTTGTCTCGAGTACTATTTAACCCATGTTTTTTATTTATCACACTCATTTGTTTTTTGATAATGAACCATGTGTTCAAAACATGTCGCGTAATAAATTATGTTACCTCGGAAAAGGCTTTTTCGTTTATTTAATTATGACCAAAGGGTAACTTATTGGACATACCGAAACAGTAGTCTAGTCTAGCGCTTCCCTGGTCCAAGAACTAGAACAATCTCCAAACAGAATCCTCCTCAACTTCGTGCTTGGCTGAAACTCGAGGAAAGTTGGTTTGCCTTGTGGGGTTCGCAGATGTTGGCTTTCTGAATTAACTATTTTTTACACTATTCCTCATTCATTCCTCGTTCCCTCTTACTCTTAGTAGTCTTAGTAATATTATTGTAGCCCTTATTTACCATCTGGTCATGAGTATGGACTCGTTGGTAAATTAAAAAATACAAATGTATTTGAGACAGGCTGCACATTTGGATTGTTATCGTAATTTCATAGTTATTTGTAATAATTATTAATATCAATTGAACGCGGTATAAACAATGACAACAAAATTTGTGGAAAATTTTTATGATTTTGGTTTCGAATTATTGAACCATTTTATGACGTTTGATATTATCTTGAAGAAATTAACGTTATATATTGACCACAATATTTGCATAATAATTTGTATGATGCCCACAAATTAAAAAATTCAATAATTATTGGAAACAAGATATTTTGTATTTTTAATAAATAAATTTTATAGTGTTGATAAAGCTTGAATAAATATATTTTTGTATTGTTTAATGTGAACATTAATGCTCATAATTATATGAGTTGTTAGAGAAATAAAAAGTTATTATAAATAGAAACAATTACTAAAGTTGCAATCATATATATATTATAATATATATTATATATACATCAAGTAATATATTATATATCAATACTTTTAGGTTGAAATCATATGAGATCGAAAAAAGTAAATAGTATGTAAAAATATAGGCTTGATTAATCCATATCCTCTTACCAGAAGAAATAAAAAGAATCATTTCAATGATTGGCAGTATACTGCTTTCCTCAAAATATTGGACACAGTGATATAGAATTTCTATGATCAGTCCAGTAGATATACAAATAACCCCGATTATGAGAAATGCGCCTGCTTTAACTAATTTATCAATATTTTCTGAAACGGAAAATTAGGTAAATTGGAATTAAATATATATATATAGTACACAATTATAACAGTTATGATCATAGAGTAATGATTATACAAAGAGTGTTCACTCTTATTGATTTCATATACATCGCGTTGAAAATTTTCCTGAATAAAAAATCGTTTTATTTTAGTATATTTTATGTAAATGGGTGTGAAAAAGTAGTATTTAATATTTTAATTAAATTAATTTTATGAAACAATATATATATCCATACAATTTTAACATGCGAAAGTTGTCTATAATAAATAATTTATTGCCTGTATATCTTTAACTGTTTTACTACATACACGATTTAATTACTCTCATTTTTTAAAACAATATTTTGCATAAGATTTCAGGTTGGAAAATAGAATAGTATTGAACTGCATGCAGAATTTAAAAGAGTGAACACTCTTTGTATAATCATTACTTTATGGTTATGATTATACTCATAGATATCAGTTTACTTATATATGTTTATACAAATCATATTTTATATATATTGATTAAATTCTAGGATTATAACATATTTCTTCATGACAAACCAAATGATTTTTAATTTTTTTAATGTTTTGGTTTCAACTTATTGAAATATAATTTTTTATTTATTATTGTATGTTATTTCATTTTTATTAGGAGGAATGACGATAAATGGCAACTTACTTGCAAACACAGATGACATTGCGATAAAGGCAAATATTAATCCAAAAATTAAAGAAGAGTTTATTATTGCTCGATAAGTGATATTAACCATTTTTGTTGATTTCAATGCATACGCTTTTTCTTAAATGATGCATACATATTTTGATCCCAAATTGATTAAGTTTCACAAAGTGTTGTTCACAATATGTATTAATTTTGGAATTTAACTTATGTTTATATTGATCAGTAAACTAAGAAGTTTGATTTTTTTGGATATTCGTTAAAAACTGATTGTTGTGGTGATGCGGTAGCATCGTCAGGCAAGAAACAAAAGCGTCAGTTTTAAGCTTGAGAGAATTATATGCTAGCAGTTGTCATTAACGCTAAGGAGAATATACCTATTTGTAACCGCTAATAAATCAGGCTAGAATGCATCAAAAATATCTTTTTGGTATCAACGCAATCGTCATGCGCTATAAAGAACAAAATGCACATATAATTAGAAGTTTAAAAAATGTCTAGATACAATTTTTAAAATGTCAATTTCAATGAAACTTTGTTATTTTCTTTTTCTTTTTGTTAGTTTTATTAATTAATTGATATTGACGTTGTATAATTTGTTAAGTTATAGGCATTAAATTCTTTGAATATAATAATCATTTAATAATATGATTAACAAAAACGACAGCGACAGCGACGCAAAAATAAAATTAAGAAAACGAGCTCGTTAATACAAAAAACATTTTTTCAAATAGTAGGTATAGCCACTGAGAAAATAATATAAAAAGGCACCAATATCTAATTGTTACAATGCCTGCTATTAAAAATACATACCTCTTAAATTTATATAGATCAATTAGTATATGTAATTTTGATTCTATATGTAGATTATATATAGATTTTTAATATGTATAAAAATAAGAGATTAAAAACTTTAAATCGCACAATTTCAATAAATTTGTTAGTGAAGTGATGGAGAAATTCATCCCATCCAATCAACATTTCGCTTTTAAGGCGTGTGTGTAGCAAATTCATTTTTTTCTCCGCATAAAAACATGGTTGCGAGGAAAACTACTCAACAAGAAGGTGAAGATAGGGAGAATGATGAGTATCTGAGAGTGACGCGAAAGTGGTAGAAGGATGAAAATTGTGTTGTTGACGAACTTAAAAAAAATACAAAAAATAAATGAGAAATTATGTGGTCAGTTATCTGTATATGTGCTATATCAATTTAGTTTGTTTAGAGAGCATTTGAAGCAATTATACTTGACTTGGTAATGTTACTTATTAAAAAATAAACTATTTATATTTTAATTGATTTTATCGATTTTATGTTTTATATGTTTATTAACACAATCTAAAACATAATTCTTTTTATCTTCAAATAATAAATCTAGGAAATACACTTCCGTTATATATTAAATCTCTAATCCTTCATCATCGTAATTTTTATGTTAAACAAGAAGTTTATTCTTTGATTTTTTAATCATTTATAGCACCTAGGAAAATAGTATAATCTGGTTATGGTATTTTAATATTCTTTAGAATATTTATTTAGGACAAGTATTTTTTATCATTATGTTTTTAACATTTCTGCTCAAATCGTTTCCAGTTATTCATTTTTAACTTGTCCAACTTTATCTTATATTTGTTTTAAATCTTCCCCAGAGGTGAATTTTCCTTGTACCTTCAATATCATTTTTCACACTTATTCATTATGCCACCTTTTTTCTCAATTTAAGTTTATTAATTTCAATTTTCATTTCATTATGTAATTCAAAATATTCATTTTTTTCTTCCAATTTCAACTTATTGCACTTTTGCAAATAAAAGAAAAGAAAAACTTGCTTATATAGTTATCAATTATAATTATAGTTACGAGCGTTCTATAATATGCCTTCTTCTTTGATGTTACACCTAATACAATAGTTCCAATTAAAATAGTTTTTACCACTGCAAAACCTCCGAAACTACCAGCAATAATAGCAGCAAGTGAAGCAGATATTAATCCATCAGTTCCAATAATCAATTCAATTACAGAACTTAAAAATACAAGCTAAATGCCTATTAGTTTTATAGTTGAATCAAATTTTCCCCCCTTCTTTTGAATCTTTTTATAATGTAGGAGTTCTTAGTCGAGTTCTTCTTTCTTACCAAGAATAAATCTGGCACTTTCTTTGTTAATTTTAGTTGTTAAACTCGAAGAGCTTTGCTGGTCATTAAGAGAAGGATATATTCATTCTCCTTTGGGAATTGCCATTATTCCACTCCTTAGTAGTTTACAAGGTAAAGCTAAAGTGGGTGCTAGTGAAATTTTATGAATTTGGATTGCTGGAAAATGAAACGATTCACGTATTTATTGTCTTTCACGTTCTTCCATTTTTAATATAGAAATATACACTGCGGCACCGTAAGTAAATACATTTAAATGCGCTAAATATATTATAATCTTCCTTATCTGGCATAATTTCTGCTTCAATTACTAATGCTTTTAGTTTTGACAAATTTTCTGATTGAAACAATAGTTTCTTCAACATTAAAATATATTCCTCGAACAATTTTAATTTTTAAAATCAGTATCAAAATCAATTCTAAAAGAAGTGTTGAATTTTTCTTGTTCTCTATAGTATTAATCAGAAATAAAAATGGGAAATTTTCTGGATATTTAATATGAAGAACAATCGAATAAGGAATTACCATCTTAAATAATCTTTCACGCTCAGCTTAAATATACCTATATATATTTTTTTATTTTCACATTTCTTACTTATCAAAATGGTATTAATTCTTGCCCACCAACGTAAAAAATACTTGAAATATTTTGAAAATAGTGAAACTTCGCTTTCAGGGAATAGCGAAGCTGCCACAGCTGAAGGTGATTCCTTATTTTTTTTTATATATTTTTATCATTATCATCTCTTTTAACTAAAATTCCTCTAATGTTAAATACCTGCGCAACTATTATTAAAGATAATAAAGAGCTAAATATCTTCAGGCGCAAAAGCTGCTTGATCAATTGCAAATGCAGGAACATATATTTCAAATACAATTAAACATTCTAATGAATTAAAAAAATTAGAAAGAATACAAGAAATTAGAAATAGAAGGATTGGAGAGGAAAGAATGAAGACAACGTAAGCGCTACTCATCTTAAAAGAAATATATATGTAGATGTACTACTATATATTTAGATGTAAAAGATCAAAAGGGAAATTATATTGACTTTGGAAATATATTTAGATGTAAAAGATCAAAAGGGAAATTATATTGACTTTGGAGACGAAGTAATAACAGTTCAACTACATGTTAAACAAGTGTAACAAACGCACAAAAAAGCCATTCTCCTTCGGTGAAACTTCTCCAGAGAGAAATGGAGATAAAGCGCAAGCGCATTCACCTCCAACTCTAATATGTTTCCTTTTTTCACTAATGAAAATGTCATTTAAAAAATTGATATATAAAATTGTTAAAGTGATATAGAGGACAGGACGGAAAATCAAAATATATTACTTTTAAAAATATAAAGTATTTAATCTCAAAAGATATAATTAATAATTAATCTTTATAAAAGTAAACCAATGAATCCAATTGATACTAACACTTTTAAATCTATAAATATTAAAGACGGGGGATTTTTATCTTTCTTTAATAATTGGATGAACTGCTGCAGCAGGCGCAGTGGCAGGAGGTGCTGCAGGAGTTGCTAAAATAGTACATGATAAACAAACAGCGAAAAATGCAAAAAGAAGTGGAAAGGTATAATAGAGCAATGGCGAATCTTGGCTCACAATTTTTTCGAGTTAATGGATCTAAACCTGGTTCTGGTTTGGCTATAGGGAATGGATTCGTCGCCATAATTAATACAATAAAATATTTCGGCAATAAGAGGAAATCTATTAAAGATGTATTAATTAATCTTTATTATATTATACAAATAGAAAAACAAGGTAATGGATTATTTCTCTTTCACCTAGAAAAGGAGAAAGTTATTCTAAAGTAAAAAATAATAAAATTGTTCCTAAAGAAAATAGGGAAATTTTTCCGAAGAAAATAGGTGGAACTAGCTTGCAAAATGGTTAAATTTAATCACGATTCAATATTTCCGAATTCTCTTTTAATGTGTGTAATAGGTTCTTCAAATTCAGGTAAAACAAATTTAACATTTTAGATGCTTTTAAAACCAAATTTTCTAGATTATGAAAAACTATATATATGTATACTAGTATATATTATCAATTTTTACAAGGAATATAGTATATTCCTAAAGATGAAATTGAAGAACTATATAATTCTTATAATGAAGAATCATCAATTCTTGAAGTGAATGAGTTAATTAAAGATTTAAAAAAGCTTAAAACTATCAAACTAAACTAATAGATGTCGTGATAATTAAAAATCAAAAGGATTTAAGTTTTTAAAATATAGATAAAAAAATGAAAAATCTAGTCATTTTTTATGATTGTGTAAAGCAGCATAATCAAGAACTTCTACAAGATTTTTTCACAAAAGGTAGACAATTTTATTGTCATTGTATATATCAAACGCAATTTTTCTATGGATTAGATGAAAAATATATTAGAAAGAATGCAAATTGTGCTGTTTTAAATAAATGATAGCGATTTAATTCAAATTGTACAATCTATAAATCATGGAATGGATAGCGAAGAATTTAAAAAGAGATGTAAGGATATTTGAGCAAATCCTGATGACTATGGGTATGTTTTTATTAATATTAGAAAACCTGCAGGAGGAAGAGTTATGACTGATTTGTCAACTTAGATTTCACTGCCCGTTTCACATTTTATTTTTATTAAAAAATGGTGGAAAGTTCACATAAAATTATTGACTCAATATACAAACTTCAAAAAAGTCACTCGTTTAAATATCCAAAAGAAATATTTGACTTTAATAAAATTGCTTTAACAACTGGAACTATCACACAAATAAATTGGAACTTTAGAATTTTAAATTAATAGCCAAGTCGATTGGCTTTATCTTCCTGAGAGTTTTATAAGATGCAAATTTGCAATTAAACACGCTACTGATGATGTACTTCCTACAGGAAATGTAAATTTGACGAATCATATTTTTCCACATCTATTTACAAATATGACACTAGAAAGAAATTCGGTAGTAATTGAAAATATTAAACATTCTGGAGAATATTACACTATATTGAAAACTGTTCTACTACCTAAGGATTATAGGGATTTAAGTGTATGGATTCCAGATATTGTTGATAATAGTATAGTTGAAGATAATCCTGTAGCACTAACAACAGCAGAAGCCCCAGTCGGTGCTATTGTAGCAAAATATTCATCTGCTATAGCAAATAGAGACAAATCTAATCTAAATAATGGATATATTAAGATAAAGAGAAATTTTTATAATGTACATGGAAATAGATAGTTGGGAGTTGTAAACTATAAACTTTCTCGACTATTTGGGTTTCTAGATATTAAAAAGATTTATGTGGGTATGAATTATAAATTTACTCTCACAAAAAGAGTAAATGATACTAACACATTTTATAGTGCTGATGATGCATCTGTTAAATTAGAAATGAAAGATATGTATATTTTTGTTAAAACTTTAAACCGGCAATTGAAATTAAATGATGCTCCTGCAAATTCACTGATTATAAAGCTACAAGCAAGTTTATATTCTGTAGGTAATGTACCCAGTTACACTAATAATGATTAATCCGGTAACAGGAGATTTAGATGAGCTTTATGATAATGATATCTCTACATGCCTTTGGAAATAGTTTTCCTGTGTCTCATCTAGGTTTTGTAAATAATTATGCTCCATTTTGTGTTAATCTATCTTCTCATCCTGAAAACATCTTGTTACTGGGGTGAAAATTGCTTTTGAGATTGAGAAAAATACTGATGTAGAACTTAAAGCTTACTGTTTGCTGCTTGAAGATGCTAAAATTAAGATTAAGATTCAAGATAAATGTATGGCAATGATTGTGTAATCAAGCGTAGCTCTCTCAATTTTATTGACACTTTTAAATAGAAAATAGTGAAACTTTGAATACAAAATGAATAATAATAAATGAAAACAATAAAAAATAAACTGGTTGTGAAATTTTTGTATAAAAAATAGTCGAATTTTTCTTAAGTAAATGACCGCTAAATGACTTGATGATAGAAGATTGAATCCTTATTATTGGAATGATCAATTTAGACAGAAAATGGCACAGATTGCATTGAAAGTAAAGTAAGAGATGATTATTACAATTATTAAATTAAAAAAGATAGGTTTGACTTATAATCTAGACAAAATATTTCCTCTAATAACATAAGAACAAAAAACGGTCACAGGGAGTAATAAAGAAATAATTGAAGGAAATAAAGGTATGATAGAAAGTATTAAGGATTTATTACAAATAAACTTGATGCAATTGAAGTTAGAAATAGGCAAAACAGATATTTTTTTCAGATGCATTACAGTGGATGGTATTCAAAGAGGAAATGAGGAAAAATTTAAAGAGTTCGAAGCTATATAAAATTTTAAGAAGTTGAAAGATGAACAATTCAAGAGGTTAAAGAATCTCTTATTCAAGATAGTACTAATCCCGAGTTTAATAAAACAACAACACTTCATATTAGGGTAGATCATAAAACTGGAATTATTAAAATACAAAATTCTCTTCTAATACTAAAATGGGGGATAACATTATGATTGAATCTATGAATTCTGATGATGAATATCCATTAACAGATAATTTAATTAAACTACTAAATGAAGTTAAAATAGAGGATGTTACCGATAAAGAAGATTTAACATCATATAAAAATTTGCTTTTTGATTTAAAGAAAACAAATAATAATAGATTTAAAAAAATTCTCAATTTATGATCAAACAGGATAAAACACTCACATCCACACCAATAACTGGTGAAAGTTTGCAAAGCAAAGCTAAAGCTGGTTTGCAAAACTCTGCCAAAACAATAATTAGTTACTTATCCAACAACACGAATGAACTCGTTAACAGATTAAAAATATTAATGAGTGCATATAAAGAAAGACATAATACTTCATATAATGAGATTAATGCTATATTGAAAAGATTAACTGAAAAGAATATAATTTTGATTGAAGCTTTTAAAAAACAATTGAAACAAGTTCCATCTAAAACTAAGTTGAGTTAGTTAAGTGTAAATGTTATATGTTAAAATATTCAACTTTTCTAAAGAAAATGATGACAAGATTTGGTGTTTAATATAATAAAACATCATCCCAATCAAGAGGACAATCTATATCAGCTACAGAATTTAACAAATGCAAATGTTGATGGAGATACTTTAGAAGGTAATCCAAATCTGAATCTAAATAATAATACTTTAACAAATATTAAATCACCTATAGTAGACACTGATGCAGTTACAAAATGATATGTTGATTTTCAAATAAAATAGGAATTTAAATAAAATTACTGAATTACAATATCCAACAAATGGTACTGATGATGCAGCTAATCTAGCAGCTATATATGTAGAGATAAATCGTTTAACTTCTAAAGATCTAGATTTGAAACAAAAAATTATTCAATAAAGCTACTAGACAGGTTTACGTTGAACTAAATAAATTGTATGTTGATTAATTGTATGTATTAATTAGACAAATAATACAAAGATTGATGAATTAAAAATTACAAATAACAGTTAGGTTGATTCATCCCTCACATATCTAATAATCACACCAGAATTAAATATGAAACATAATAAAATTATTTAAAATGGGAATCCTTTTGATGATAATAACGTAACAAATAAATATTATTTGATGTTGAAAAACGAAATTTGAGTCCAGTAATTAATAAAAAGGTTGGTGAACTTAAAACATATTTTTTAGAGAATAAATCTCTATATTCAATATTACTATGGCAATTAATAATACTACCACTGAAAATAAAAATATAAGAATGCAAATGCAATAGAGTTTAATTCTAAAGCAATGATAGAAAGACATTTTGATTATTTACACTTTAATGATGAATATTTCTCCGTTTTCTGGTTAAGGGCTAAATTTAGATATATAGGTATCAAATTATAGTCCAAACCTGGTCATAGAGTTGTCCCAGTAACTTCTCAATAAGAATTTAGGTAGTGATATTGTAACTGCTGTAGGAACAAAAAATATGGTAACATATTCAATAATACCAGTAACAGTAACCGAAAAAGTTAAATACATTTCGATGATACTAACAGTATTACATCTAGTACTAACTTTAATAATCAATTTACCTTCTTTTTTTAGCACGGTCTTATGGTGATGGAAGATTGTTTAGAAGTACAGCAGGAAATTATATGTTTTTATGGGAGGTAGTAAATCATAAACTGGCTTATATGGTATTGGATATTTTTTGACAGGATACAAACGTGTCAGCAAGAGGTAACCATAAATATATTCTATTCATTTAAATACAAAAGAAACTATAACATTTTGGGGAGATAGAATTAAGTTTGTAGATAGTCATATTTTGGTTTTAAAAGTTGAGGAGTTGGCTTTGTAATTGGTAAACCTATTGTTTATCCTGTTTATCATTGTAAGCTACAATGTATTTATAAGAAACATTATGTCTTGATAATGCAATAGTGATGTTGCTTTTGGAAATATAACTAATTTCTTACATCAATATTACACTTTTAAAAAGTAAAGGGAATAGTTTTGCATTTATTATTTAATTTTCTTTTATCATCAAAATAATCTAATGTTAGCTTCTCTTGTTTTATGAAATACATTTTATAATTTTCATTGTTAATCTATAATTCTCTTTAAATAGTTTTTCATTATTAAATAAAGTATTTATAAAATTATTATAAGTTATTTTTTCCTGTGTTGCTTTTGTAATTCCTTTCAATTTTTGAACCTCCTTTGGAGGGGTTCCATTTAACTGTATATAAAAAGGCAATCATCATTGAACTGCATTTTTTTCCATAGGCACAACTCATAATATGTACGTTCATTATCCATATTCATCTAATCAATAACAAGCCAATGATATTTTGTAACATTTGGAAACTCAAATATCTATTTTTAGTAACACCTATTTAATTGTTATATTGTGGTTCTTTCTAAGAAATATCAATGGTAGTATATTATTGACTTCAATTATATTCAATTTTATTGACCACTTCAATTTTCTATAACGTAAGGCAGTGTATAAGTTTGGCACGGATTTTAGTGTCGCACGGCAAGCTACTCATATGTTATATTTTATTTATAGATAACACTAGTGCAGAAATAGTAGTTTAAATTATAAATATATAATAGTATTCGTTGTGCTCTATTTAGTGCTCTAGGTATGTCATGGCTGTAATAGAGCACTTTTTTAGAGCACCTCCCCCCCCCCTTTTCCCAACCTCCCCCCCTCACTCACGCACATCGCCCACTAACATCTCGACCAATCAGAATCGAGCAAGACTCCAACCAATGGAAAGGCTTCAAAAGAATAAAAGGAACGTGCGCGACTTTTTGTCCATTTAAACAAAACTCTTTGCGCCAAATTTAAAAGTACGTGGGACTATCTGGCGCCAAAGTCAAATTATTAAATATGCGGGAATATTCTAATTAAACGTGGAATTATGTATCAGTATTAAATCGTATTTAAGGGTAAAACTTACAGGAACACTCATATTTAATACTTTGCTATTAATCAGAGGTAAACCATAATCATGCAACAATTATACATAGGCTACATAAATACTACTTGTCTTAAATTTCAATAGTATAGCTATATAAAACTGTATTTTGAGAAAATGAATAAATTGCTAAATAATATTACTAAACTCCTAAATGATTCAATATTTGAATTCTAAAAATACGCTAAACACATAAATTATTCCCTTATTGTATGCTAAGAGTTCCCTACGGTATGCTAAAAATGTTCTAAAGATATGCTAAACATCTAAATGAATCCATTAATGTATGCTAAGAGTTCCCTACCGGTATGCTAAAAAAAATTTTAACTTCTAAATGATTCCATAAGTACCATAAGTTAAAATAATAAGTTTATCCATAAAAATTTGTATATTCTGTTATAACAAGCAGGATATCTCATTACAACAGCTAAAGTTTACATATCAGCAGAAGCATTAGTAAATGTATCTGGGCATCATCATAGTTAAAACATTTAGTTCTCGATTAAATCCATGAGTCATCTCTCTCGTCTCCAAATAAACGTCTATTGAATGGTGTGGGTTGATGAACTATTCGTACTGGTTCTTGTGGTGTTGACACATGCCAATTCGGCGGCGATGGGTGTTGCTCCGTTGATCCTGGTGGCGTACTTGGCATTACCTGCTTGTCGGCCCTCACAATATATTGTGGTACATTCATGGGGCATAGATCATTTTCGAATTAGAGCCAGCCATTTTGTGAAGCTTTCTTTATTCTGCTATCAACTGCATATCGCAGTAAATCCATTATATATAGCTGTATTGACTTTGTTGCCATCCAGATAAAAAGTACGGCCTTGATCATCCCATTTATAATTTTGCGATGGAAAAAAACTCAGACGCAGACGACTCTTGCTCCGACAATGATTGGGAAACATAATATGTTTCCCAATCATTGT
>JAYRBW010132246.1:0-38188 GCA_036023295.1 Invenusta paracnida
GTCATTGACTAAATACTACTTACATAGTTATAAGGCATATCGCCGTCTATGTAAAGTAAGTAATTTATATAATTTATCTATATAATTTTTGTTCTTTGAACGTTTTGGGCTAGTTGTGTAATTTTGCCTTAAAAGGAACAAATTACAATGTAGTATAGTACTTCCCTAGACAGGGAAATATATTTTCTTGCCTCGCACAGTTAAGTTACGCGCCAACCAGCGCGAGGCCTAGGTTGTCTATCTAGGTAGAGAGATAAACAAATAATCTAAATCTATGGGTGAGACAATCATCTCGTTAAAGCACAGACATAATTACCCGAAATGTAAAAAAGTACGGAGCTATCAAATTCTTGTTTCGAACGATATTGTTGTGTACGGTTATTATCACATTATCATATTTTCTGCAATTTTAAACTTATTGTGTAATTTTAATCTCTAAATTGTATTTAATAATGGTAACTTCATAGCAAATATAATTTATTTTCATGCGTTTCTTATTCATTGACTTCTAGTTAATGATTTATTTGTTAGAATAAAATGAATAACAAACATGTTTTTGCAGTATGACAGCTTTAATTGTAATTATTTTCATAATAATGTTTTACACAAGAGGAGTTCATTCAACATTTAGTGAAGACGTGCTGAAAAAGATGTCCTAGAATTACACAGAGATGAAGAAAATATTCGTCCACCATTCTAACATTCAATTTATTTGTTATGTTGAGCTCACTTCAGTTTTAATTTTAAATTGTACAGATCAAAATAAATATAATTGTTTTTGTTGATTATAAATTAATAAATGTCCATTAAATATTGTGTATTTCGAAATAGTCCAATAGCTACTTTAATCTCTATAGAGTAAAATATTTTTTAAATAGAAAATATCGAGCAGATTATATTTATAACCAGGAAAACTGTCAATCATTTAATGATTTTGAATTGAATTGAATTGGATTTAATACAAAATATGCAATTAAGAAAAAGATTATCCCGTATTTTTAATAAGTTAAAACTGAAACTGAAATTAAAATATAAATTGTTTATGTTAAAATATAAACAATAAAAAACATAGAAATCAAAAATATCCGTTTAAGGAAAACAATCTAAATTTCTAGAAATATTTACTTTTAATTATTGTAAATAGTTTAAATGAAAAGTACCTAAATATAATTTTTTACAACAGAATTAATTGTTAAAGAAATATAGAAAAAATTAAAAATGAAACCAGTCAAAACTTTAATAATTTGTTGAAATATTTATACTTCTATTGCTTTATTTTCATGCAGAAACTGACGTGATGTTAATTTAATTGAAAAACAAGCGAACTTAATCTCTAAAATTAGTATTTTAGTTGAGACCATTATTTTAAAATTTGGGAAATTAATTATTCTTTACTAAATAGAAGGTATAAATATTATAAGAAGAAAATAGGTTAGTTAACTGGTCTAAAACTCTAAGATATAGATTGAAAATAATATAGGCTAAAGTTGGATAAAATATAGCTTAGAAATGATGAAATAGTATGTATCCGCGTCAATTAGTGACGCATCTCCAAGGAGTAACGTCTTTGTTGCAAAAATGTAATAACGACAGAAGTATTTTTTTAATCAATATAAATATTTCAACATATTTTGTTTTGACATATATAAAGTATATATAAAACGTTGAAGGTTATATTTGATGTCCTTAATTGATCGGGATATATTGTACATATGTATATGTATAATAGACAAAACTGTATATTCGTTAATGTTATTAAAAATACCATCATTTTTAGAAATAACACATTTCTTTAAAAGTTTAGACATTTATTGTTTAAAAAATTAATTAAATATAAAAACAGTTATAAAATGTTATTGTGCCATTGGCAAAAGAACTAGTTAATTTATAATAACAAAGTGGGACAGTATTAAGTTGTTAGAATTTATTTTGTAGAGACATAATTTAAAATGTCTAATTTGATATAATATGTACCTATTACCATGTTACAACATCGTGTACATTTGTTAGTTGTATTGTGTCTTAAGTAATAAGCTAGGAGGTACGTAGTTTAATAACTCCTATAATGTCATGCAAATACGCAAGTATTTAACAACATTGTTAAAATAAAATAAATGAGAATAGCACTAGCTGTAGGTTAAAAGTATTTTTCACAAATTTTCGAACCTCTGTGAAAATATACTTTTAACCTACAGCTAGTGCTATTCTCATTTCTTTTAATACTAATGCTGTATTGGCAGCAAAAACAATATATCTATTGTTAAAATATATCGCAATTTAATTGAGTAAAAAAATGTCATTGATAAGTAAAATTCTTTGTAAAAAGGATAAAATCAAGTTCATTTAAAAGGGAAATTTGATTTCTGCAAATTTCGACCCCGGCAAAAAATTTTTTTTTGGGAAACCCTGTGCCGATTTTTCAAAATAGTTTTATTTGTAATTATAGAGTACATAGCTTCTGACATAAACACGAGGTTGCAGAAGAATACACCAATTACATTTACAGATTGAGCAAAAGCCTCTCAAAACTTGCTTTAAAGTAGTAATTATATTAAAAGCATTGCAGTGTTATATGATTAAAGTTTAGTGAGTCGCTGATAAAAAAATGATGCTACCTCATTCATTTGCAAAAATTGTTGTATAGTCAACTAATTTGTAAAGGAAATTAAACTAACTATATAGGCTATAAGAGTAGTACTTTTTCAAAACAAAAACAGATATTACTAACTTCTATCTTATGCATAATTAATTATTTCAATGAATAAAACTATTCATGCTATCTCAGTCACAGGGGCCGTAATGCAATTAATTTATCAATATGTTGGTTGATGTACAATGAGTTTTTGAGATAGTCTTTGGGTTTATAAAATGAAATAAATTTATGAAGAAATACTTATGAATGCGTCAACTTCTTAAACATATCCAATAGTAAGTGATTTTAAGTGTGGAGTAAAACCGGTATAAGTGTTACTTATGTATTGTAACTTTGGTGCTGATTCAAAGAAAGTTTATTGTGATCTATCTAAGATTCCAAATTACAAAAGTAACTTACACCACAACTTGAAAGCTCGTATTAGTTTGTCCAAGGTGTCATTCTAGGTCCCTTCAAACTTCTATAATCTTATTTTATGATTGTAATATATCAGACAAACCTTTTAAACTAATTAATACATTAATCAATTTTTCAGGTCTGAGTAACACACAAGTTATTCAAGAGTTACTTGGGTGTTACTTCATGGAGTTTATTCAGTGTAAGCTTTACTAAAAAGTTGATTTCAAGTTTGGAGCAAAAAATTGCAAAGTTTGGGTTACTGTAACACCTGCGAAACACGTCTTATGTCCCGTCCCGTACACACGTTCAAACCGGCTTAAATAATAAAATATAATATTAAAATCGATAAAATCGTTAGCTACACGTTTGCAAATTCATCACGTATTGCATTTTTTAACTAATAAGATTTTGGCTTGATAGAAAATATTTACAAAGTTTAATTCCGGTCAAGCCAAGTCATCAAGTCAATCAACAGGTTCCCTGGATTGATCGTTGTGACACTAGATTTGAAATCAATTAGGTGCACTCATACCTACATTAATGTACATTTCACGTGATTGACAATTCGATTGTTTTATGATATTTCAATTTGTTTGTTGTCCATCGCAATATATTTATGCGAAACTAAGAAATTTAAATACTACATACATTGATATATTAAAAATGTATGGAATTAATAACTTGTTTATTTATTTGACTATTGTTAATAAACATTACACAATTGTCGGACAGACAGATGTGGCCATACTCAGGCTAGCACTTTTCAATTGTAAAGAAAACAATACTAAAAGAGAATGTAAATATCGTTTTCGATGAGAGAGATATTTTATAGTAAAACTTGAAATAAAGGTTTAAATAATAAAGTATATCTTAATATATCGAATGCTTCATTAAAATAATCTCACAATTTTGCACAATGTCAAATACTTAATAATGAGAAATGTTGACATGACAGTCATAGTGTATAATTTAGTTTTAAATATTATATTTTTTACATTCACTGATTCACCTGTTTACACCAAACACAACTTTAGGCATGTGTTTATTTTATTTATTTTGTATAAAATATACGATAACTTACAGATATCTTATGTAAATACTACATTTATTTCTAGTGAGACTAATTCAATGGTCCCTAAATAAAGCTGGTCTGTTTTTTCAGTAAGTATTAATGATTAATGTTATTGTTAATTTATATACAAACTGGTTAATTTTTGTTATTCGGTGCCATTTATTCGATATATTGTAGATAATCAATAAATAAATAATAAAATATATAATTGTAAGAATTATACGATTTGTGCAAATCAAACTCTCCACTAGAAAAACAATTCTCCGGCAACTGAATATCTCGAGGTTATCACGTCTAATAGCATCAAGCTCTTCTTTATTATTCCATGGAGTACTTTTGTAGCATAGCTAGAGATGTACATATATATACGTATGTATGACAGTTATGGGTACTCAAAGTCTTCAAACAGCCGCTGTATTTTTGTTGATGTCACCGGGGGGAATTTAGTAGACTGTAGACGTGGTCAGTAGTCCGTGGTCACTGTACTTTGTATATAACATTAAAAAAGTTTATATTTGAAAGTATAGACAGTCATAATATGTAGCCCTATATGTATGTCCATATTTTCGGTAGCTAATGAAAGAACAGAGAAAGTTACTAACTTGTGTTCGAATGCACTGGAAGTTGCATCTTCGTATAAATTGGTGGAGCACGTTAAAAATATCAGTAACTTCCAAAATTAGAGTATTTTTCACTGAGATACATATATTTATGAACGATACTTTAGAAATTTATTATTTTGAAAGATGATGTTTGGCTTTTTGAGCATATCTAAGTGATATGTTTAATCCAGTACTTAATTATGTATTATTAGGCTGTTTTTCATCGTACTCCATAGCTTATCGAAATAAATAAATTTGTAATCATTATTGCTATTCATATTTTTATCTGATTTCATAAATTTGTTGGTAGTATTTTGCATTTTTAATTCATAAAAATTTATCGTATATTGGTAAAAATTAATTAGACTAAAGATTTGGTTTTCTAAAATAGTTTGTGAAGAATGAATCAAAACTCCAATGTGAAATAAAATGTAGATAATAAAATTTCGTTCTAAAAGTAATATTTACAAATAATATTTTTGCGCGAAAGACCAAGAATTCATTGTTATTATTGTTTTAAAATAGATATGTGTACATGTAATTTACCACATAGAATCGGATTATTTCTATTAAATACAACTATTCTTTTTGCTTAATTCATTTACTTTACCTTTCTAATATGAAATTTACAGACTATACATAATTTTCCCCCAGTTCAGATGTATTCGAGAGTCAATCTTGTCCTAATTAATGAATCATTGTAATCTTAATTGATTATTTTAAATGAAATTATCCCTCAGTTACTCTCTATGATTTTATTACTATATGCATTACTCGCACTATCTGCAATAATGTAATTAATGAAGTCCTAAAATGTCAATGAGCATGTTTAATTTAGTTCAAGTATTTCCCTTTCCATTTATAGAAGAGGACAGACTTGAAAGGCACTGATTGAACTTGATTTTGGAATCATCCCCATCTCCTATCAAACAGTCAGAAATCCTACTTTTATCTCATTTTCACTTCACTTCAATAAAAGTTATTTCTAAAGTTTACCCTGTTTCTCCTCATTCTCCAAAAACGCAACGCACTCAGGTAATTATACAACTCTATCACCTCACTATTTTGGTAAATTTGTAACTCTTTAAGACAAAAGTCACATGATATATCTAACTTACACATTTGAAGTGTCTTGTAGTTAAAAACACTGGAAACTACACCTTTTTTATTTGATCAATATTCTAAACGAATGTATGGTGGATATGTATATACATGTTCATATTTACATAATTTCACATCAAAAGAGAATTCTAGCATTAATTATGTGTAGAATAATTTTAATCTTTACTATTTTTGCTAAACAATTAGTAAAAGTTTATTTGAATAAATAATCTATCGTTGTTTTGCATAACTTTACCATATTCGTAATCTGAATATCGGGTATATTTTGATTATCGTATTCAACGTGAAGATTTGAGACTTAGCCTGTTACCTGTCTAGTTGTCAGACCAGTTGTCAAAACCGATTATGATTGAAAAACTTTTCTCTGTTATTTGTAAACGACCGGTAAGCTTCTGAAAAGGTTAATTGCGTTGGTTTGTAAAATAGGCTTTTTGGAATGTTGTGTTTTCCTTTCAAACTGTCTACCAATCCATCTTGACTAAATTTGACGCTTATATATTTTTTTACAGAAATAATCGTTGATGTTAACATAAAAACTTAAGTTTTGGGATAAACTAATATTTTAAATAATGTCATTGTTGAAGTGCAAGATCTGCGGAAGCTAAGGCCCACAAGGAAGGGGGTAGGGGTGGCTTTAACATTTTATATTTTACTCCCCATTAATGTCAATTACAAAATATTTGAAATATAGTATACAAGTAAACGATCAGCTTTCAATTAGATACAAAATGCTCTACAGATATAATGATATGTACTATAAGTTAGTGCAACGATAAACATATGCACGAGTGATAAATTGTATATTCTACACTTTCATTAGTATATATGTATGTATAAAAAAGTTTAATATAAAAAATATCAATTTTAAGATACAATATATTTTTATTAGACATCAAACTTATTAAATTTTCAAATTCGTCATTCATTGCTATAATTATTTGCCACATTTTCTATAAGTAAGGAAAGACTGTCTGTGGTCTGTGTAATCTTTGTACTTAATATGGAGCAACATTATAACTGATTTAGTGTGTTTTGTCTCATAACTGACCCGAAATACGTTTTAATCCTTTGTGAGGCGGAAACAGAACATAGCTAGAACCAACAGAATTAATTTCAGAAGTTTATTGACTTCTAAGATGATTTCTTTTTGGTCTGATGATATATTATGTTCTATCAATAGTATATCACGCCAAGATTTTGAACTAATCTTATGTTCAGCAAGATATAGAAACTGTTTTTTAACAGTTACTTATCAATATCAACAAAAGAGTCGCATACAGACAGTACTAAACTAGGATTTAGGCTCGGAGGATCTATAATGCTTTACAAATCAATTGTTCGATTTGTTTTATCCTTTGAAAATCCTTTTGATCGAATCGTTGTTTTATCATGCCTTCGATCGCGCATTCGTACCCTTCTTTCCAAATTTTACTATCTACATAGTGACCTTTGCGACTGCCGGGAAATTCGGCAGCTGCAACATCATATTCATATCATACTGAACAGGACTTTTCTTTGTCTCGGCCTGATTTGGAAATACCAATATTTCGTGTTTCTGAACATGCTTCTATCCAATAGGCATCAAACTCTTCCTCTCTAAAAAGTCGGGTGAGGGCTTTGACGGTTACTTTCGCAATTTCTTGACCTTCAGAAGCAAACAATAGCTGTTGTTGCAATGTACATACATGAAAGATTATCCGTAAGTTTTGAACATCTTTGTTGCCACATGTAAACCATAGAAAAAAAAAACTTTCCTTTCGATATTTAATGCCATTTATTTTAGCTATGATTTCAAAATCCTTCGTACCTTGACACATTTCCAAAGTTTCATGGATGACTTCATAATTATCGATTATATTCTGAAGAGAATTTACCATCACTGTCTAACGTGTTAATCATAATATACGAAATCCAGGACAAATACCCTTGCTATCAAAATATAAAAAGAATAAATAGAAAGATAAGTATATGTTTTTCTAAGCTTTGAAGAAAAGTAATATTAAATTATTAAACACGCACGGCTATCTTAATATTTCCTTCGTAGCATTAATTCAAGCAATTGCGTTAAGTTAAATATACAGATTACAAAATTCACGATGTACTATTTTTAGAGTAAGATTGGTGACAAAAAGCTGCAAAATATCCATCATCATCTGTAAGCAATATTCCCATTAAAAAATCTGTCTTTTATATTTTACATTGTGATTAATAGTAAATTAATCGCTTATATTTATTTATATATATTTACGTATCTATAAAATTGCCATAAAGTACTTCACTGAAAAGTATCCATAGTTTCAGTTCATATTTTTTCTGATGCATTTTTAAAATGCCAGTGTAACAAATAGTCCAGTGTTTAAAAAACTAATATAACCAAACTTTAAAACTATTTTAGATCGCATATATATAAGTGTAAAATTTAATTATCGCGAGTCAGTGATAAATTTAATTGTTAACACTTATAAACACGAAAACAATTCAAATTATGAGAGAGAGAGAGAAAAAAAGAATTAAACTATGAATATGACGTTTTTAAAAATAAAATGGATGAGAGTGGGGAGAGGAGAGAGAACGGGAGAGGGGGGGTGGGAGTGGCAAGGGTGACGGAGTTGTCCCGAAAGTGCAGTAATTATAACAAGGATCGTTTACTTCCAAGAAAGTTGATTTGGCAGCGGCTGTCGAGATTGGAATCTACCTTCAAACTTTCATAAAGATCGTCTTGCGATGACCTACAATAGTCTCCTTAAATCTATTTATGGAAATATTACCCCGACAATTTATCACGCTGAAAACTACAACACACATTATAGAAGTAGTTTCGATAATGTCAAGATGTATTGGACTTATGTGAGGTTTTTTCTAAGATCGATAAACCTCAGCTAAAGCGTGTTTTATAAGCTTTTTTGATGGGCGCCAGTTTTGTGATTTTAAGAGGAGATCGTTGGGTAGCATAGTGAGATCTTCCTTTCGTAATATACTTTCTTAATGCTAATTAGGAAAGATAAATGTAATCTTTAGTAAGAAATTATGATTAGATATATTATTGTCTTGTGCTCCATTGTCAAATTATTATTATTTTAATATAGTTTAAAGAAAGTTGAACATTTTACATGTTTAAATGTAAGAAAGAACATCAATTCTCTTAACAATAAATAAATTTTACTAAATGTGTTAAATTGAAATTGAAATTAATATTAATTCGTATAACACCTTTTTACTCGTTGTAATGAGAAATTCTGTTAAAACAATTTAGGTATTTCTTTAATTGTAGAAATAATATTTATATACTTCCGTCATATATATTTTTCGAACCATTGTTGAAATTAGTTTCCTTTCTGTGTTTTCATATTTGTGGTAAAATGCTATACACGTAAATAGATAACCATAATTTAAAATATATTTTCAAACGTTTCAAATATAAGTGATATTAAAATTAAACCATTCATATAATATTAAAATTGGATTACATAACCGTAATTTTAACCTTATTAAAAGGTATTTTCATAATATTGAGGGACGTTTTTTTCTAAATTATTATTTAAAGTAATAACAATTTTAATTTTAAAGTAAAATATCAACATTTAGTAAATTTACGTATCTATTAAACCACTGCATAATTTAACATAGTTACTAATTTTTTAACGATAATTTGCATTAATGAGTAATGTAAAAAAGTTAAATATAGCATGATATTTAAAGAATATAATGCTGTTGGTTAGATATTAGTTATACCAATTCTAATTATATATTGATTAGAATTAATTGCATATAGATTTTAACTGAATCATGGTTAAATATTAAACAAATAATACATTCATTATAATACATACGCATATTTATTCACATTATTTCAATTTCTGCTAAAAATATATTAGATAGTTATTTCAAAACTTGTCTATTAAGTTAATTATAAAAATTTGGAGGAGGGATTTATGAAATAGTAGTTATGTTCTGTCAAATAAATCTTTTAAAAGACAACATATATATATAAAAGTTTTACAGTATTGTTCAAGATAAAGATAAGAATCACTTTATGTGAATAAAAAATATCCTGGAGACTGAAAAAGGAGTTAAGGCACGTCGCAAAATGAGAGGGACTGAAAAAACTTGAACAAGAATATGATAAAAATAAAAATAATTAGTATATCTTACTTAAATTATGTTTGTAGGATTTTTTGTATACAGAAATAATATTAATATTACCCGGGGAATTTAGTTACATTTATATGGAACATTATTTGAATGAAATAATGCTCCTTTTTAGTTACTTTAATTTATTTTGTTGCAGAGAAATACTTTCTGTTTGAGACATATTGTCTTTCTCATTTTCTTTTTAACCGATCAAATTCAATGTAAGAGTTTATTTCTTCTCACAAGGAAAATAGTTCTTAGATAATATTGCAAATTATGCAGAAATTCTTAACCTAAAAGATTGTTATTTGCATTTTATATGTATAAAAATTTATTGTAGCTATAAGAATATAAAGGATGTACATTGTACTATATAACTATTCAATTAGTGGCTTGAGATATAATATAGTCTTCATGGCACTCTAATTATTCGGAAAATAACTCAACTCACCCCTTACTTTGATAACACTGCCCCCTTAGAAGGGATCTTATCCTACTTCTGGCTGCTTGTAGTACCTATGGTCATTATATTAAATAGGTTAAGCGTGTATTTCTCCGACGTTCATGCTTTCTATCAATTCATAATTTTTCTCATCATAATTCTTACATTTTACGTCGACATCCTTATTATTTATTTTTAGGACGTAGACACTTTTTCTTTAGAAACCTTTTTGGAGCGCTGCCTTTGTCTACTAATTATGAGGAAGAATGCTCATCTTACGAAATTTATTCGCCAGAGTGGCAAGGAGTTACCTACGCGACTGAATCAAACACGGACTCAAAGATATCAACGTTAACTCTATGGTATAGATAGCAGGCTAGCTATTGAATTAGTCTCTCCTTGGACTAGGTGTATGTGTAATATGTAAGAGATGCACACAGTGACTTAGGGATTCGCATTCATTCTCTAGTTTGTCGAATAGTTAGGTCAGATAGTAGAGGTAATTTCTTGCCCTCATTTCACGTCTAACTATAGGATGTGTGTGTGATGCAAATATTCGAGAATAGAAGCGTGAATATTGTAGGTAGCATTTATTTGGGAATGTATTTCTATCGGAAATGGATCAACACGCCAGTGAAAGTCTACATACTATCGCACATTGTTATCCGTAGACTAGACTACCTACTCTTACAACTCTTACTTCGGCAACAACTCATTTACAGAAGGTACAGCACATTAATGGGGTAGGTAGTTATTTTGTTGAGTGGATCAAAAGTCATGTTAGAAGTACAATACCAATTTAAAGGAGAAGAAATCCTGTTTTTCCAACTCTTTAATTCCCAAATTCATGCCTAAATATTTTACTTTTGTATTTGAAATTGTTTACTTAGAATGTTTTTATCCCAATTGAATAGGATTTCAAGTATAAATATTTGTTACCTTGTATAGATATGGTATAATTACTGTAGCAATTAAATTATTGCACCAATAGATTCAAATCATGTTTTATATTATTTTGTAAATGTTATTGTAATACAGAAACTGTTTGTTTACACAGTTGAACTCGCAATATTTAAATTTAAAAATCATTAGGGATGAAAAATGCACTTGTTGTAACATGTTTGCACAGCATTACAAACAAAACATATAAGTATGGATGCAAAAGAAAATAAATAGTGTATCATTATATACTCTTCCAATTGCTATAGCTAAAAAATATAAGAAAAACGGTCTAACTGTGTAATGTTGAAATGCTTGATAAAATGTTTGTCATGGGTGAATAAATGAAACAAATCCTTTGAAAATCTGAAAAGAAAAAAAATATTAAAGCGCTAATGATACCTTTGGAACAAAGCAAAGAAACAAAATATAACTCATTCAATGTTTTTGCTATCATTTAACTGATTTAAGTAATTTTTTTCTTCTTGTGAATAAGTACACTTTTTAAAATGGACTGATATGTAGATTGAAAGATATGATACAGAGAAAATTTGAAGATTTATTTGCTCGAAAATAGAAAATATATGTATATGACAAAAATTAAACTTATGAATGAAAGAAAAATAATTTAAAATAAAACGTCTAATAAATTAATAATACTAGGTATAGAAAAGTAAAATTGTAAGATTTTTGTTTTAAGAACGTATGATATTTAAAACAAAATTATTGATTTATTTCAAATAAAATTTTTGATTTATATCTTACTGAGTAAAAAATATCATTTTTTTCTCTTTATCAGGCTTTATTAAATGTATATGATAATTTTATAGTACTTTGTAACAAATATTATAACCATATTTCTTTATTACTGAAATTTAATGAAAATTTGTTATTAAAAAAATTGTATATATTTTTTATTATACACATATTCGAAGTACTAAAAAACAATCATATATAATACTTAATAAAGTCTGATAAAGATAATAACAGATTTTTTGATAACGCTCTCAAAACCATGATAACTTGTGACTTAAGTGCAAAACAACAAGTTTTTGTACTATTCAAAAAATATTTTAAGTTGTTAAGAACTGTTTTTCTATAATATAGTTGTAAATTATATTAGCAGATTGTTTATGATGGTCAAAAGTTAATCAATGTATAATTATTTTATAATCTAATCCATTATTATAATTAATAATTATAACTATAATCAAAGCCGTAATTATTTCTTGAAATTTGTGCGATAATTTAACTTATATTTGCCGGTAGATTGATATGTTGATCATAAATATATTGTACATAATCAGCGCTTCTAGTGTTCACACTGTAATCATGAGGATTCAGCTTCGATACTGATCTGCATGTCACTGTCACTGTCACTGTCACTGTTGAGTTCCATAAAGAGCGAAATGCGTCTGGCTTTTGGGCTTGTGACGATTGACAAATTTTTAAAATTCTAACTATTCAGGTGATGTGAGTCTTTGAAGGATGATGATGATGATAATGCTACATGATGAAATATTATGATGCCGCTAAACATCACTTGTAATTAATTAATTAATATTTGCTGTTTATATTTGACTCTTAAATGTTAAGATTTGGAAAAACTATGTCATTTGAGTAATATATTTATATAAAAATGTTCGTTTAGTCGCACAAAATTAATAGCTTAATTAATGATGCGCTGCCAGAATATTTTCTTTAAAAATTGTTATGAATAATAATCATTTTTTTATATTTACATATAATTATATTATTCACTGTTTAAAATTGGAATATACCTAACTGGACAAAATATCTGTAATATGTAGAACTACATCAGTTTAATGTTCTTTATTTTCTTTACATTTTAAAAGTTTATGAAATATAATCATAAGAAAGTTGTAGGCTTAATTGGATTTCTATCATAGTTTATAATACCGTTGTTTATAATTACTTTTTCTCCAGTTAATTTCTTATTTGTTCTGCATACTAAGATACATATATTTTTGCTTTAGTATTTCATCATATACGTTATGTCAGAATTTATAGAAGTCCACTTCTTACTCGTCTTTTCAAGTTATTGAAATATATAAATTAAATCTATAAATAGACTGATTTAGATGTAAACCAATACGTTTACATTGTTATTTTTTTATTATTTTAAAATTTAATTTATTTGTTAAACAAATTATTTATATGAAATAATTTGTTGATATAGCTAAATAAGATGCGAGCATGAGATTTTGATATTCATAATCAGAATATCGTGTTAGTTTTCCTTCCATTTGATAAGCATTGTTTGACAAATTGCCGGTATATTGTAATCGATGATAACTACTATATGTACAATATAAATTATTTTAATCACAACCTTTTGCAGTAAGATTTATCAAAATATTGATAATCTTGGTGAGAAAATAAGACATAATAAAATGAGACAGGCTTTGTCAAGACCTTTTATATTTATGATGACTAATTAACTAAATGTCCAATCGTGTTACAAATTTAATGGTATATTCCACTTTATAAAGCCTTCAATACCGACCTACCTTATGTTTATTTCAGTAACAATGGTCTTATCATAATTACTATTATGATTGAATTTATAGGTTTATCAAATAAACGTAACATTTTCGAAACTACTAGAAAAAGAATAAGTTTTATTGTTGAAATAATAACTTTTGAATTATATGAAGATTGTTATAAGACTTACACTAATACTTTAGATTCTAGTCTTTAAACTTTTCAACATAACAATTAATGAATCTCGGACTATTCTTGAAAGCTTAAAAAAAATTGTGAATTTATAGAAGCAACATTTTATTTTTAGAAAGAGAAGTAAAATTTGAGACGAAAATTTGCATAGCTTTGTCTTAGTAATTTGTTTTTATATAATTTATACATATTTTTTTAATTTATAAAAAACTAAACTATATCACATTAAACAGTTACTTAATCCTACATGTAAAAATGCTAAAACATGAAAAAAATGTAAACATTTAAATATAAAGTAAACTATTAAAACCATTTAAAACTATGTGATAAATATATATGTACAATAACATGGCACGCTGAATGATACCATGTTTTTAATTGTAAATGACTAAAAGAAGCATTGAAGCTCTTATTTGAATATAACATGACGAATATAGAATAGTACCTACTATAAATCTATAAAACCGATTATCTATTTCATATTTAAATAATTTTCTAAATAAATAGTTCTACCGAAATGTTTTAACTCTTTATTTAATTCTTCATGTTTTTTCAAGTTTGTATCTAATATTTATGTGAATCTTATCATGTAATATGTAAATATATACGCATCATTATTTCAGACATTATTTTGAACTTTATAGATACTGTATATTTTCAGAACAAGTATTAGCAGAAAAACAAAAAATGGATTTAAATAAAAATTTGATATGAATTAAGTAAAATAACCAGCTGTTGATTTGAATTTATAATTAAATGTTATTTATGGATGATTTCATCGGTGAATTAACACCTTAATGGTATAATATCAAGGTTATTTGTGATAGATGATAATTATAAACTAATATAGTATTACTTTAACACATTCGAGTTTTTAACCTAAAACGGATCGTTTAAAACGTGTCATTAGGAAATAGTGGAATAAAGTAAAATAAAAAACAATTATAACAACTGTAAAAATTGAAAATTAATTGGAATAATTGTCGGATTTTTGTGTTTGGCGTAAAAACAATATTTAGTCATCCTGAGTGCGGATGACTAGCGACGGAGAATAAGAAGAACGATGATGAATTCTTATAGTTTTGGAATATTTATTTATGGTCGTTGTTCACGTTCCATGTTCTCTAGTTTAATAAATATTGTGTTATATTTTATAGAAGATGGGGGGGGGGGGGGGGTGAGAGTCTGTTTACTGTTGGGTTACCTAAGCATACACCCCTACACCCATATTTGTGACAGTTTTCCCTCTTTCTGACACATTAATAATTGACAAGGGCTGCATCCGCCAATTTGAGACTACTGTTCTTCCTTTTCACCCCGCTTCCCACTTTGTGCGCGCTTTCACTAAACAAGACCGCGAGGGATTAAATTTCATTTGGAACACGGAATATATTGCTATTTTGAAGAACAGTTGAGCTACAAAAGTTAAGTTGTAGTTAAGTTTATTACCGCGTAGCTTTGTCATATTTCACTTAGTCCTTGCTTCATAGCTACCTTCATTTTCGATTGTTTTACCGAAAGGATGAAATGTTAATTAGTTTTTACAAATAAATTCGTCTGGATATTATGACCTTCGTGGCAGTTCTTATTCTTAGAGGTGTTTTTTACGACATTTTGGAAGGCAACACTAGCCGTATTCGTTACCCTCACTCTAACAATAAAACACCGATGATATTAATATTGTGAGAAATATGTTAGACGCGTCAAACCAAAATATTAGATAACATTAGTTCATTCGTATCTCTAACAAAACAGACTCAAGTTTCTTCTGATATTTAGAAAGTAGTAATACTTAAATATAGCATTGCTTATACATTTACTCCGAATTTGGATTAATAATGCAAACGATAAATACATGCAGGTCATTTAATTACATAGTATTCATTTAAACATAACTGAATTTACAAAAACCCATTTAAAATATATTATTTTCATATATACAACAATACTTATTTGTTGTAAATGAATATACATATATATATATATCTTTCATTTAAAAATATTTTCTATACATATATCTAGCAATATTTAATATCTAAGGTATTCTCTAAAAAATTATTTCAACATAATCAGCTTGCTTAAAAAAAAAAAAAAATTAAAAAAATCACTTTATGAATTCGGATAATGACATATATACATAATATGTATGAAGTGGTAAAAAAGAGAAGGAAATAATACGCAATATTTTATAAACAAAATATTATTGATGATCCTTTTTAGATAAGTTAGTTCTTGATTCCGTCGGCGTTTTGGACAGAGGGGAAATATATATTTAAGAGGACATCGAAGCGTAAGGAGAGGGGGTGTTTCGGACAGAGAAAGCGGATCTGATGTGAAGGGGGATTCCTTGATGTTCGGTTTGGCGGATGATGAATTTCTTCTAACGCATAATATCCAGGAAGTGACCACTGAACACACTCAACCATCCAGATAAATGTCTTCATTTCTCATCTTATCTTCTTCTCAATGTAATTTCGTCTCTCTCTCTCTCATTTTATGATGCAGTGATATAGTTAAATCATCTGGAGGTCTCTATTTGGTAGATGCTTTGAGAGTTGAAGAGAAGGACAGAGCGTAAAGATTTCGGGAAATAACAACTTTGACGTGATTGTGGGTGACAAAAGAAGCGTGCCCACAAACGAACAGACATAAATATGTATATTGAAAACTATCAACAGCTACTGATCGGTCTCCTAAGGCTATAGCCTAAACTAATCGATTGAAAACGAGGTGTCTCAATTGGCTCAATATCTAAATGTGTTGATACGATTGAATTGAAAAAAAAAAATATATATATCAGAAATACCGGAAGACTGATCAGAATGGCTAAATGAAAAAAAGAGGCTACTTGCGCAAATAATTGCAAAGAAGAACTGGAAAGTTGAAGGAGAGTGGAAATCGTAGTGAAATAGATCATATTTTCTGATCGAAGTATTGCAGTTTCTGTTTTACGAAAAACTAACAAAAGATTGGATACCAATGGCGCGGTATACGTTTGAAGACCTTTTGATCTTCAAATGTCTAGGTTGTAATATATAGGGGAGATATGCTAGAATTATTATTTCTGGCAGCTGATCTGTGAACATCTGTAAATAACACATTAAGCTCTAGAACATAGGAGTTACGTATATACATACAATAGAGCACATATATGACTCCAGCTCGTTGAAATTCGTTCTAAATAAGACACAAGCGGAAAGGGGAGAGGAAAATGGAGCGACAGAAGAAGAAGACGAAGATAGGCAAGTGAAGGGAATCGTTTGTTTCGTCCGTTAGTTTGGATATCCAATTTTCTTCGGCCAACCATCCTTACTTCTCAACGTGTATACTCATGATTGAATTTCGTCTGCCTTTAGATTGCTTTGCTTAGCAATTTTTCCAGCAGTCTTTTCCATTTCTGGACCCTTTTCTTCCCTTTATCTTTCCCGGGTTCGAAAACTCAAACCACCTCTCACGTTTTGATCTTTAGGATCGCATCGTCTTATACATATATATATGTGTGCATATATACGAGCATCTAATTATGCCCACGTATTTCGTGCATTTATAAACTCGATTATTGTGCGTCTATGTGTTGATAACGCTGGGTTTATTCCAGTTTAGCTGTACTTTATTTATATATATATTTTGTGTGAGTGCGTCTATTGAATATAAATATGATTTTAGGCGGCTCTATAAGAAAGGAAGTTGATGGAAGTTGATACTTCTAGATCGTTTTTTTCTATCTGTGTTTTATAGGTTGTGTCCGTGCGTTCAGAATAAATTGTACTTTGTTTCGATTGTTGATGAAATTTAATCAAAAAAATTGAAAACAAACAGTTTTATGCAATAGTTAAAAATGGAAAGGAAATGTAGAGGGTGCAGATATATGCGAAATATTTAATAAAATATCTACGTTGCTCATATGGAATTAGTGAATTATTTTAAATACATTTAAAACATTTATAATTTAATATATTTTTCAATTTTAATACACTATATATTTAATATACTTTATGTATATATACATATATACTTGTCTGATATTTTTGCATACTTTATTGAGTTTAAAATCTAAAAATTGTATGCTTTATTTTATGAGTATGAATATCTAGTTGTTGAAAGTACCTTCTGAGTATATCTATGGTAATTGGAGATTCACTGAGATTTGCAAAACCAGTGATATATTTTGCAATTTTAATATGTTATTATTTTATCAAAGGAGAATCATGATAAAAAAATAAAATAAAAAGTGCACTTATTTAAAGACAAAATTAATGGATCTAAAATGCAAGAATCTATTCTGTATAAGTACTGGTTTTTGCCTCCTACGACTTGAATATTAAAGTTCTATTGAACTATTAAGACAAAAGAAAAAAGAAAAATTCTATTTTCGTCTGCTGTGTTACATAATTATGATGATAACATAATGATACCTATAATTAAGCCTATCAAAATATGTCATAGACATATGTATTTAAATAGACATATGTATAAAACATAAAATACGGAATATATAAAGACTCGCACATAGCTGTACAAATTGTGTCGATAAGAATTTTCAAACACTAATTGCATTTATAATTACATCTTATTTTGCTTTCTTAACGAGCTTTGTATGAAAAATGTGTTTACAAAACACATGTAGTTGCATTTTTAAAAGTATTGGAAATTAAAGAGATGCAATATATGTGCAAAATATATATTTATATTTTAATGTATATTATATGACACTTTCGAATTAAACATTGAATATTAAATATTAGAGTGGCGTTCGAAATTTCCTAAAACATTTATAATTTCAAATACATATTTTTCTTTGTTAAAATTCAATGAGAAAAATAATAACAGAAAAAATATGGCATGGAATATTATTACTCAAATAAAAATACACATATGTATGGTAATGATAATGATAATCTTTATTATACACATATATACACAAATCCAATATTGCAATAAAATATCAATTCATTTCCAAACTTAATTTGATAGTTACATATGACACAGCTTGTTGCTAAACAATTATCAATTATAATTAAATTTTAGTATTATACGTTTCTTACTTTTTATTAGTATACTACTATTTGATAGAATTATCATAAAATGTATTACAGAATAACGTTTCATGAAAATCGTATGTAAATTCTGGTAAGGTACTGTATTTACGTTACAATTTATATATTGCTATCATGAATAATTTTGTTTCCCAGATAGACACAACACACTTATAGAGTATGTACTAATTGATTAAAAAATAATGTTTATAATATACCAGAAGAAAAATGTATCGATATGGGTACTATCTTAGAAGTTAAAGAAAAATAGCTTTATTTTTTAGAATTTAGAATTAGGGAAGTTTTCATCAACATGCAAAGGTGGATATACTATATTATCCTTTATTTATTCAAATTATTTATATGTATGTGTTAAAATTCCTTTTTACTTTCCTCAGTGACAAAGAAAAAAGATTATTATTTAATTTAAAATTATATTTTGTCATACTTGTAATATTGCCGTTACAAAATGATTTCATAACAAAAGTTATACAAATAAGTTTTTTTCGTAAAATCAAATTGATATTAAATAATAAAAAACATTACAAATGGAGATAATATATCGAATACTTTGCGTCGATAATATGCTAAGTATTATGTTTGGAACAATTTATAATTGAAAAAGACGTTTTTCGCAATTAATGTGAATAAAATTTCATCTAACTCAAAGCAAAGGCGTTTAAATATCGCTTATGATGGCAATAAAATCGTTCGTTTATCAGTTTGAACAGTATACATATAGTTATAAATAAGATATTTGGGGATTTATAGATGATAGGATAAAATTGTCTTTGGCGTATTTACCTATTAACCGATATGGTATTACAAAAATATCTCCAGATTATTTCATATTACAAACATACCCGTTGCTTAAATATACATATATGCGTATATATTAGTCTATGTTTATTTACACAAAAACTCCCTCGGAAAGCTATATTCTGGATTAAGTTCATAATAATATTCACCATCTTCAAACATTGGTAGTGATTAATGAACTGATTTCTGCCAGTATTACCACAAGATCAGCTAGATCTTGAGTCTTATTTAACGTATATCATACACACTCATAGTATGCATATAACATATATATATATGAAAACATATACAAATATCGATTAATTATATCTTATAAAATTCACGCAAAGAAAAATGGAAGTGTGCTATAGTCACTCAGTCAGTCAGTTAGACTGCGTTATTTCAAAATATGTTGGATCAAGTATATGTGTGTCAGGAAGTCAGTAGAATATCTGTTCCAGTCTCTAGACTTATGTAAGAATTTGGGATAAAGTTGTTCGACAATGATCAGTTGTATATATATGCAATTGTGTGCCCATATAGGATTTCTCTTTTCACGTATTTTCATCTACATATAGACGAGTTTCTTAGAATTGGAAAGTAGTCTGTTGTTGTACTTTACCTTGTTTGGAGAAAAATCTCATTTTGAATAGATTTGAACTTTCAAGCAAATCATGGTTGTGTTTAAGATCACAATAAGATATAAATTCACACAAATCACTTCGTATAGTTTGTTTGCCGATCTAAGGCATTTATTTGTTCCTTTATGGAAAGTCCAATCTTCTATAAAGTTAGGTTCCAGGTTTTGCCGAATATTTATTTATATGATCATATAAATAATCATCTATTACTTTAAAGCAGCAAAACTCGTTGTGATATTCCAACCTGGCGCTACAGCATTTAAATATCAGTTTAAAAATACATGTGATGTTTGAGCATTCAAGCGTGAATGAAAGGCAATCAGATGCAGGAATTTAGTATTCATGAGTCATATTTAACTTTGATGTAATTATGCGAATTAAACTGACTAACTTTTAAAATGTAGTTTGACAGACCATAACACGTAGGAGCGACGGATTAAAAATTATATATTTGGGAATACGTTTGATAGTATGAAAAACTAATATTTAATGAAAATTTGATTAATTAAACAATTAAAATGTTTTTTGTATCTCTGATTTTTAAAGGATAGAAAATAAATGTTCTGTATTATTTTTAAATATTATAATTTAAGATCAATAAAGAATTAATACAATAACAATTTAAAATGAATGCTGACTAGGTGGATATTCATATTTCCTGATATTAAGTATATGATCTACATATTGTTTCTATCAATATGTTATCGACAAAGCGTCTTATTTGAATGCGAGACTTGATTGTCATAAATTGATATCAACAATTTAAAAAAATCCCAATTGATTACCGAAAATACTGTATGTCTATGAATGAATGTTGCTTATAATGTTTAGTGCGAATATATATATGTATATATATAGTTGGATATGTTATATAATTTGTGAATTTTAAATATTTGAACGAACAAATTAATCTCTGTTAACTATTTTAATACCTTAAATCATGACAGTATTAATATATATGTTGTGATACACTATTCTATGTAAGCATTTAAATTCATTGAACTTAACTGTTTGATTTAGTCACCCTTTACATTAGAAATAGTTAATTTCTACTGTAAAGGGTTTTTTTGGTTGAGAAACGTGACCTTTTATCAATTGCACTCAAGAACTAGATTTCCTATAGAGTAAAATTGAACTCTTTCAATAAGGAATTAAATATATATATATATATGTCTATAACAAAACGATAAACTTAAATAAAATATAAAAATCCAAGAAATTTTTTATTTAATACACGTACGTTTTTATAGAAAAGAGTCCTTTAAATCTCAATCTCCATTTAAAAATAAATAAACTTTCGTATATAATCACTTTAAATATAAAATCGCTCTTATAATGCACATTTCAAAACTACATGTACATATTTATTTAGTTTAATAAGGGTAATACAAATACAAATACTAATATAATAAGTTTAGAAAGCAATATCACAATCAATATACCAATACGCAAAATTTATAAGAATTTCGAAATATATACTTTGTATTGTTTTTTGTGATTTTTATGAGAAATTTTATACTGAAAGTATAAACCAACTAAGAGTATTGAAGCGTTCAACTAAAAATTCAAAAGTTAATATTTTAATTTCAAATAAGTTAACTAATAAATTTAACTTTAACTCGGATGAAAAGGCTGATCAGTAATCAGTAAATATTTTTTTAAATACTTTATAATTTACATAAAATCAACATAAACAGATGTACAATAATATTTTATTGTTTATGTAATAGTACCCAAGAGTTCAAATTATTCAGTTAGTCGAATGTACGAAAGTAAATTTGGAGTGTATTTATTGACAGAATAGTTGAATCACTTGTATTATATGACTTATACTACTTGTATAGAAGCACATATTATAAATCACTAGTTAATTGATTAATTATTATTTAATATGGTATCTAAAAAATTTGACTTTAACGAGTAGTCTTACTGATGAATATGAAGTGTTGATATATTGATCGGCTAATTTTGAGTTACGCTTTGAGTAAATATTCCTATTACGGTGAATTAAACATAGTGATTAAATATTTGACTTGAAGGATTCATCGACTACAATTTTAGGGTTTAACGTTAGAAGCCGTAAAATTACCGATTAGTCTTTAAAATTATATCTATAATTTGTATTCAAAATAACCAATTTCTGCAATTTTATGTCGTTCAATGCCCGCAAACTAGCATCCTATTTCAATTAAACTGTTATTAGCTTTCGTTTAATGCCTGCACATTTAAATTCATTGATCGTGATGTTTTGGCTTGGAAATGGAATCAAATTAAATCATGACTTCCTTCAGGTAAATCGAATCGCTACAAATCAAATAAGTGGTCATCCCCTTCATTTCATCAAGGGGATGAAATGAATTTGACGAGCTTGCTATTGGACAATAATGTTTTAATGACGTCTTGTATCCATTTATTGGCTTGTCTGTTAGTGCGCTTGATATTAAAGAATTACCCCTTCATAAAGATCAACTTGGAGAAATAATGGACATGGAAAAGGGGGCCAAATTTTATCGATTATGTGTGCTGTTTAATACTAAGTACTATTAAGAGACTCAAAATCTCTAGCAAAATGAAGCAGTTTATGAAATAAAAAATGTTAGATATTAATATAATACATTATATTTTACCGACAACTTACGTATGCTAAGAAATATTTGAATATAGTTTATTTATTTTTTGCAATTATGTTCGTAAATCAGATTTGATACTACATTTAGTCTACTCATTATACACTCATGACAATATTAGTCTAACATTCTACTAATGTTATTAAAATATTACATTTTTACAGATTAAAATTTACAGTGCGATGCATATTATATCATTAACAGCCAAATAAAGCTCCTAGTATAATAATACTATGGATTAAATATTACACATATTTTAATGAATATGGGGAATTAATTATAGTTTTGTGTGTTCAATATTTATTTAAATAAACAAGGATAAAAACACAGAAAAATCGAATCAAATGAAAATGTAAATTAGACAACGAAAATGTTATTTAAGGATATAACACTAACTTAGAAACTACTTTAAGTAACTTGTAAATTTATTGTAAGTAGGGACACTTAAAGTATTCCCCGGACCGACCTTTTCACAGTATTTTGCATAATTTATTTCATTTCAAATTAATGATCAGTGAAGTGTTCTTAAATTAAGAAAGTTAATAAATACATTGATTCGTATTTTACAATGAGCCTCCTAAATATGTCATTTGCTTGAGAATGAGCAATATAAAAACTGCCGAAAATAGAATGTAATTGTACATCTATTTCAAAATACTTTACAAAAGTTGCAATTCTATACGCAGCTAAGCAAATATATAAATATTTAATTGGAGTATTGACTTGTACTGCAATTTAAAAAAAATTAATAAAAAAGCAAAAGACACAACATATTTCGTGCGTACATGCACCTCTTCAGTTGTAAACATAAATGACAGAAATAAAGGAATTAGAAATATTACAAAAGTCGATGTACAATAGGTAGTTGAGTAGGTAATCAGATTATAGTTAGTAGAGTGTTGAGAGTCAATATAAAAACCGATAAGAAGAAAACAAGAAAACAAGAATCCATGAATTAGTATTATCATAAAACAGATAAGAAAAAGACAAGGTTGTATAAATTATTATTATTATTATAATTGCGCATTTTTGTCTTTTTCTTATTTGTTTTCATATTGACTATCAACACTACTTCTATAATTCGTGATGTACGCACGAAATATATTGTGTTTTTTACTTTTTCTTTAATTCTCAAAATTGTAGCACAGCATATTCCAATTATTTACATTTTTCGAAAATGCAACGGGGATCCTTCAACTTTTTATATAAATATAGATGTAAAAAAAGCATTGTCCAAGATTACTTGGTACGAGTATATATATATTATGTTTTTACTTAACGGCTATAGTAACAAAATGCAATAATTTCCGTTAGAATTGATATTGTTTGATATGTTTGTGAATTTTAAATATTTCAAAAGACAAATTAATCATTATAAACAATTTAATACGTTAAATCATGGAAGTATTATTATATATGTAGACTGATACAATATGCGATGTAATTATTTAAATTAGGTAAATGAAAATTTATTTAATTTAATCACTATTTACAGTAGAGTTAGTTATTCATTTTTGGATTAAATTAATTAAAAGTATGGCACAATATTATTTTAAATGAAAGGCTGATTTCCAAAACAGCTTTATTTAATTATTTAATTTGAATCATACACATCGAATTATATACCCTGTCTAAACTGGTATTCCACTGAACCGTACCTACTTGTTTGGTACTTGGGAATATAATTCAAACACCTATAGATCATGTGAATAAGAAAAAATTCCTACTTAGTAGTTTAAAACATCTCATTTATGCCAAACAGATATTAAAAAAGCTACTCACAGGGCTAAAATAATGTCTTGCAGCTATTTTCTTGAATACATTCATTTGAATAAATTGGAATTTTTTATTTTTATTTGTTTTTTACATATCTTTTATTTTATGAGCAAAGTAATGAGCAAAGTTTTTTTGTTTCAAATATCGATTGATTAAAGCCCCTTCAGTCATGACTAAAAGCAAGATAATATAGATGTCAACAAATAACACATAGCTGGAATAATTACGACAAATATTCTTTTTATGATTTACTTTCTCTGCCAATAACAAATAATATTAAATTAAAAACTTACAATTGCTGATATTAACTTTTTTAACACACTTATTAACGTTCAATGAATATATACATTTATTTAAAACGCATTTCAAGCTAATTATTCACAATTGTATTATAATATGTATATTAGAGTATTCCGACTCCTTTATATCTGTAAAGGAAACTTAGAAATATTAAATATTCAACTAAATTGAGCAGAAAATGAAGAACCCAAATATCTTGTTTTAAATTGGAAAATGTAAGTTTATTTGTGCGTAATTGAAATTAACTATCGAATGTATGAGCATGATAAGAGATTATGTAAAGTAGTTCAAAACATTAATGTATTTTTGTATGTTTATATCTATGATTTTTTGTTTGTTTTTTAGATAAAAAGAAGAGAGATTTTTAGAAGCTTAAAAGTTATTTAACTGCGTAAAATTATTTTATAATACTCGTATAATGTAACTGCAAATACTTAGTGATACAAAATATATAGCATACACTATATTCTTATTTATACAAAACGTAAAATGTATGGTATTTTAATAATTTTTTACAACATTTTATTTAATGAATATAGTTCATTTAAAATGAGTTGAAATATAAGCGATTCAAACATATAACGTATTATTAGACATTGAAGTTTAACAAGTTACTAAAAATTATTTCAAACTATCTGAAATTATTAACGAATGAAAGGAAACTATTTATCATGAAGTGAATCACAAAAAACACGTAAATTCAGACATAAAAATGTATTTTATTAAATATGATAATTATGTCACTTTATATATATTTATATACAGGGATTATTTAACTTAAAATACCCCCATTTAGAAGAAAATAAAGATCACAGTGACACTCTCAAATCATTCTATAAACAGTTTTGTTATTTTAATTATTTAATAGTCCCAATTTATTTTGTTTTAAGTATTGTTCCACAAAACGATATTACTGAGTGTATTATGATAAGAAAAATGTTTCAATAAATGCGTACCATAAAGTATTTTTAAAATATTATAAAAAACTAATTTTGCAAAGAATTATTTTATTCTTTGCGCTATTAAAAAAACATGAGATATGAGAGATGAGAGAAATATATATATTTTTTACAGTATAGCTAGCGTATGATACAAGCTATCGCTTCTGAATCTTTAACATAATTGTCAAACTTTGTATCCAGTTGGTTAAATATCCCTTGTCGATGAGAAAATAACCGCACAGAAAATATTTCAAGAAGCTCTGACAATTTCATGACAGCTAGGAAAGACATGACATTCGAAAAGGCGTTTGGCTTCCAAATAAAAATTATTTGAGAGATAGCTTTCTGCTTTAAAACTATAAGAAACTTAGAAAAACGAAACCAAGGAAAAAATATTAAAAATTGTGTTAATATTATAATAATTTGTATACATATGTATCTCTTTATTAGCTATTTTTTTGTAAAAATATTTTTTTTGTTTAATTGTTTATATTAATTGGTATTATAAATAAAGTTCACTTAATTCTTCATTCTTTTTTGGCATGTAGGGCATATATAAATTTGAATATAATATGAAGGTATGCATATGCACGAACAAATATAAATTTCTTAACAATAGATAATGATATAGTTTGCTTAAAAGAATAGTGACCTGTGACACAAATAAAAATAAAAATATAACAAATTCAGGTAACAAGAAAGGTTTATTTCTTGAGCACTATCAAAAAATATCTTTTTCTGCAGTATTAGTTCTAATAATTCATTAATTTACTAATTCTTCAAAACACTTGAATTGAACATTATTATAATTTTCATCGTTCTCTCTTTTCAACTATTTAAATATCATATTTTTCCTAATAGCAAAAAGGTATTGTGATATACAGAACGAAAAGATACGAATCGAAACATTATACCATCCATATAATTATATATTTTTAAATGGGACATAACAGAAATAATAATTTATCAAAAATAAGAATCTGACTGTTGTAGATGTGTAATATAAAACATATTATAACTAAATATTAGTTATCTATTTGTATCTTTATATAGATATATAGTTCTGCAATAAAAAAATGAAATAAAAAAAGTAACAATATTATTATTAACAACATTATTATTAATTATTAACATTATTATTAACAACATTATTTCCAAAACAGGATTTCTATAAAGTAATTCACCTTTAGTTTATATAGTTCACTCAAAGACTTAAACATATTTTTTTGTATGTATACACTAACTTTAAAAAACGTGATTTAAACAAGATAAAAAATAGATAATATCGATAAAAACAGAGACAGAATCCTAAAAGAAGTTTGTACATTCTTTATCCGCCACACTGACTTTATGATATTTTGTCCGGTACTAGGTAGTGACGACATCTTATATTCTGCACTGAAAAATGTTCTTCAACTTGACTAGTGACCATCAATCTTTGTCAATCTTGATTTAGAAGGACCGAAAGACCATTCTACTGATAGTTGCATGTCAGGACATCAGTGATCGTCGCAGACACCCTCTATCACTTCCAGACGCATCCAGTTTGACAAAACAAATATGAATATATTAACACAAAATGTTACACTATTAGACCGTAAGCGATAAAAAGCACTTAGACTAGAAACGTGCTTTTAAAAGATGTGTGACTTTAAAGACAGACGTAGAATAAAAATATATAAATTTAGACTTGCATGTACTCAAAACACGTTGACTGCTCATTTGGATAAAATATCATTAATTGATGGGAAATATATGCGCTAAAATTTATATTATTATTATCGTTTGTATTACTTCAAAATGTAAACTACGAAATAATTTTCAATAAAAAATTGTTTTTGTAAATCACAAATTTAATTTATATTTGTAAAAATAAACTTACATCCGTATGTTATAATTGTTTAGAAATGTTTTCATTAATGAATGGTATAGTACATTAAATACTAATTGAAATACATTTTTAATTATTTTTTGCTTAGAAACTGAATTGAAATGTATTCAATCCACCAATTTAGAAATCCAAAGAGAATTAAAAAAGTCATTAATGTATTATTTAATTTCCGGAATTATTATACATATAAATATAGAATAATAAAAATAATTATTTTTAGAAGTAGCAATAATAGGGTTAATATAATAATAATGCAATGAGTTATGTTGACTTGACTGCAGAATAAATATGTATTTAACATATATTTAACACATAATATGTATGTTTAACACATTTTATTACATTTTTATATTATAACAAACAATATAAAACTAAAAATATAATGAAGGAATAAAAAATCAGGTAAATATCATTAATTACATAATTAACAGTTTAACTGAATTTCCAAATACTGGAAGCCTGATCCACCCTATAATGTTTCAACTTCAAAATAGAGTACAGTTTGGACATTTGGCATATAGTTAAATAAAGATTTTTCTAAATTTCTAACTGGAAAATTAATCAAACAAAATGTGTTCACAAAAATGGGCACATTTTTTTTACATTTTTTTAAATTCTCACATTTGTAAATAAAAGTTATTGTTTTGTACTACTGATTTATTTTATATGGTATTCACGAGTATCCAAATAAAAATTGAATCAATTTCTAAAATTTTTTTATTTTTATTTAAAAATATGCATTATTAATTTTGACAAAAATGGTATTTTAAAAGTGTAGTCACGTGACCATCTTTGTCACGTGACTACAATAGTGAATATAGCGCTAAAAGTTATAAAAAATTGTTTTGGAAAAAGTCACGGAAGCTTAAATTGCTTCATTGTTCATTTAAAATCACAAGAAAAATGTGGGATATGGTGCCTTAAAGAGTCCTTCCCTCGGGTATGCGTCGAGTTAAACCGTTCATCATATTTTATTAAGGAATTGTGCTTGTTTATGAAAATAATATTAATAGTAACACTATTCAATTACATTTACATTTAAATAATATTATAATTTAAAATTACGCTTAAATACATACAATCTAATTCCAGTGTATTTTCCATTTATTTATTTAAATTATATAATATGATCCCATAAAACTTTATATTTTAAATGATCTTATATTGAGTAACTTTGTTTACATCGTTGCCAGGGTTACTTGGAAGACACAAACTACTATCTCCAAAATTTGCTTTAAAAAATCTAAATTCTCTTTTCCGTTTTAGTCAATGTGAAATAGCTGACTTTATTGCGAACTAAACATATTAAGTTAAGCTTATTATTAGTTTCCAATTAATTTTGATACAAAAATTGATAGTAGGGCATTAAAATTATTTTAAAATTAATTTTTGAACGAACATACATATGTATACAATGGTTTTCCATTCAAAATAATTTCTGAGTTGTTTCGAACTAATAGAATCTCTTTGTTGATTCGTATAATGCTGATAACCTATTCTTTTTAATTTATCAATTAGAATGACGACGCCAGTTAACCAAATTAATTAAAAATAGGAAAATATTATCACTTTTATTATCAATATTATTTAAACAAATTTGCTGGTACCCCATTTTGCTGATGGTCAGGAAGTCAAAATATTAATTTTCCTACGTCAAGCATTGTTACTACCGACACTAGTAGTACGAATTATATCAGATGAGCGTCAATTTGTCTAAAAAAATATGTCAATTTTTATTTATCTACTTTTGACTATAAAAAAACGAAGAACAAAACAAAACAAAACGAATTACCTTGGGAATATTTGAATATCGCTAACTAGATCTATAAAGGAAGTACAAAGTAAACAATCTTTCAATCGCTGTGTTTCATTGTAAATTATTTATTTTATAACTTTGATGATACCTGTAATTGTACGGTGTGTGTCAAACTTTTTGTATTTCCTCGACTAACTACGAGTATAAGTTATTTAAGGAAAACTTAAGAGAATAATAATTCATAACTTTTATTATTTAATAAAGTGGCATAAACTATTTTTTTATGTAAATAATATTGGGGCTAGTATATCGTCGTCTAGACAGAGAAGCTTCATCGATAAGTTGACTTTATTAATTGATTTGGTAGCGGAATAATGAAAGGTGGGGGAGGTTGAAAGCTTAAATCGGTTGCGGACAGGGCGAGTGACCAAATCATATTCTGTCTTTATTCGAGTTAATTTCTACTCCCCCTTTATTCTGAGGAAGCAATTTTTCGCTTGAGTCGTGGCCAAAACTCGTTACTGATCCGACAAGAATCCTTTCCTCCTTCTAGATCATGCTGTAAGAAACAACTAACTTCATCTGTCTATTATGGTTAATCAATCATTCATTCCAAGCTAGCTGCTGGACTCGAGTCGCTGGAGTAAAGTGCGACTATACTGATCGAAGAGTGGAGTGTTCTTTGGTCTACCTTTTTAGACCTGACTTAGAGTATAATGTCTAGTCTCTCTTATCGGGTCCTAGACTCCTGCACCCTTCACCTCAAAACTTTAGCTATAAAAAAGAAGAGAAAAATTGCAAGGAAAAAGCGATCTGTGGCTGGTAGGACGTTTTGTTAAGGGAAATATTTCTATTTCTCCTCCCCTTAGCTGTTGTGTGTCCTTAAATTAAGGGCAGGGACGTGTGAGAAGCATATGTGCTAATTTGAGCGGCACAGTCACTTTTTCAATCACTTCTCATGTCATATCCCATTTTTGACAAATCGCGCTCATTCAACTCACTCTTTTCTAATAAAAATATTTGAGTTCACGGTATATATTAAGTTCAGTCGCACCGAAATAAACAATACCTAGTTGTATACTGTATCGCAGGCTGTATTAAAAATTTATCTTACATTCTATTTATAGTATGACATCGAAGGTTTGTACAATATTAATTCAGACAGTTTCCTACTTTTTCTGTATTTCATTTTGCTTTGAGACTAGTTTTGGGTCAATTTTCCATATAATAATGTCGATATTGATTTATCTATAATAGTTATTTTGCCTGTGAAAATGTTCATTGATTTATGTTGTTATTTAAATATCACAACACGTGATTATTAAGAAGTGCATTGACATGTTAATGTATACTTGCAGCTCTGTCGCAGCCTTGCATGAATTAACAAATAAATTGATATTTTAATGCATGCAATTATTCATTTTAAAGATTTCACGTTTGGTCTAGATGTAATGCAGGATAATGTATGTATCTATAGATTTGTTTATACATGTCCAATGTGATTAGAGTGGTTTTCCACATGGTGTCAACTACCAGAAATGTCATAACAAGGTTAGATTTTTAAAATTTTGTTCCAGTTCCATTTTTAAATGCTTTATTTTTTTGTAAAGAAGGTAATTAAAGAAATATTGTAATTACGAATATTTAATGATGTGAAGCAACATGGCCTGCACATGTATGGTCATATTTCCCTCCCATAGATCAAGTCAGTAATTATCGTAAAAGCAAGCATACTAAGGATGTGTAGTCATTATAATAAAAAAAGTAAATAGTTTTAATGATAATTAAAGAATTTTGCCAATCGTCACATACTTAAATGCCAGATGCGATTTGTTCTTTATGGAGCTCATCAGTGACATACAGAGTATCGAACCGGGGTCTTTACAGTGCGAACACTATAAGCGCTTGATTACCAGAGCTTGGTCGATTGGCAAGGAAGACTTATTAGCCATTATGGCCATTCCGTATTACACGAACTATAATTGAATAAAAATAAATCAGTATCAAAAGATGTTTAGCCACGATATCACGTGTCTCCCTTTAATGACTCAGCTTTAATGAATTCCAATGCATGTGCGCGCATATTTCACTAATATAAGATAATGCTTGAAACATCAGTTAATTGTTATATGTATTACAAATATTGCATCACTGTCTCTTATTATTTACTTTGTAAATCAGTGGAAAATAATTAATCCGTTGTTACCTGTTCAATTCTATATTCCCCTGGCGATTACTCCGGTATTATAGATCATGGAGTCCAGGGGTATCAGCCGTAATGGGAAGATTTAATAGGTTCATAGGGCCTTCGACACTGCCGGACAGCTTGCTCAGTGGAGGTACTGCAGAAGTCACCGGGTAGCCCATAAAGTAAACATAAATGATTTTGACAATGTGAGACATTATTTAGATGATGTGCCCTGGAGATGAGAACTCTGATGTTCTGATCAGGATATTTAACATACCCAAAAGTATTGTAATTTAAAGTATTAGCTCTAAACAAAGAAGGCCTGCTTATTTTAAATGTTTAAGTCTTCTGTAATCTAATTTCTATTTATCGCATAGTGTATAATATGAAACTGCTTTATAATTTTGTGTAAGCAACTATACAGTATGCACAACCTCAAATCTCATATAATGTAGCAGGATGCGAGGTGTGTGTTTGTAATATGAAACGAATACAGGCTTCGGAAGGAAGTAATCTTATTGGCACCCAAAGATGCCTTCTCATGGAGGAGATGGCCATTTCTTAAATCGGGTTCTAGGGTCGAGAATAACTTATCCATCCTTTCATTGGAAGATGAAGATAATTAAGTGGCAACGATATCAACTAAGCAACTAAATTCTCTTTTTATTAATGCTGACAATGATCCCTGAACGTTTAGATTTAGTTAATAGCTTATAGGTAGTCACCTCCTGCCATCCAAACTAGAAGTTCCGGCCTTCCAAATTATATTATAGTAGAAAACAATGTTAAAATTAAAGAGATTCTTGCGTTGCTCCTGCCTCATTTCTTCTGACTTGTTCTTTCTATGTATCCGCGAAGGTTTTTTGTAGGGGATTCCGGATGGATTCTTCCTCTTCATCATAAATTGTACAAAATGCACTTCACTATACAGCGCATTTTTTCACCTGTATGTTCTAAAAAGCTTTTTTTTAACAAGATAGCTTCAGGGTTTGGCTATACATATGTAGAGTGCGGTATCCAGATATACATTTGATAAACTTTCTGAATTACATACATAATAGCGGCATTTTATTCGGCGGAGAAGGTCCATTATTTCGCGAAAGGTTTATAATGTTTAATATATAAAAAAGAGTGGTTAAGTGTAATTAAAAAAAGGAATAAAATAAAAATATTTAGGGGGCGCTACTCAAACTATCATAATCATAAGCATAACTGAGCACTGTAATAATACTTTTTTCAGATTGCGTTACTCGCATCTTTCTTAGCACAGTCTAGTAATAACTTAGGAGTACTTGTTAATATTATTAATATAGGAATATTAATATTTGTGCATCATTTAGAAGTATTATTTAGGGTATATTTTTTTCATGTTTTATTTTATTTTAAAGAAAATGAAGATTTTATAAATTTAAGTACAAAGAGTACGTGTAAATAGAAAATAAGGTAATATTTCTTTATTATTAAAATTCCTATTATAATAATCTTGCGTTTTCTATAAAAAACCTTTCGCTTGAATATTTAATATCAAAATAAACCAAAATAATATATATACAGTAGATAACTGTAGAATAGTTTATTTATATAACTTGTTTTAATTATTTTACAAACTATAAAAATGACGAAATAGTGGAATTATTACTTGACACATAATTGTTGTATTTAGGATATAATTGTACAATTGTCGTTAGAAAATGCTTATAATTATACATCGTATTATAATTGTACATTGTATGATTGTATAAGCATTTTCAAGCGACAATTGAAACGACATCATCATCATCATCATCACCTAACCCTAACAGAATAGTGGTCATGTCAGCGCTCCCTGTTCCGTGCCATTCTTTCTACTGTTGCTTGATCCATGTTGAGTGACATTAGATGGTTTAATCGATGACAATAATAGTTTACAGTCGTTTTTCTATTTTTTTGATTTCTCGGCAATTTACGTCAAACATTATTTACGTTGCTTTTTGCTATACATTCTGCACATTAAAAATTGTTTTTTGAATCTGCCTTGAAAAATTTCGTATAAAATATTGTAAATTTAAAATGAATCTACAATTAATATAATGTAGGGCATTAATTTCATAAACTAGATGTTATCAATAACGTAAGTATTTACTTTGAAATACTTACGATTTAGTTATTCCTAATTTAACTTATTTTGAGCTAAATGCAGTCAGGTAAATCTAATTATTTAATTTCATATGATCATTCATTAAATCTCAGGTATGTGACTTAGCATCTATGTATCTAAGCAAATGATGTTCTGGAACGTTCATGAAATTACTGACGTATAACTATAAATGATGTAAAGTGATTTTTACTGTCTTCCTTATATTTTTTAATTCAATTATGTCTTAGTAAAAGTTATTAGTGATTGCACTATTAATGAATAATACTGATGTTTTCGGGAAATGACCATAGATTTTATGGATAATTTATATTGTATTATATTGATTGAAATCTGAAGTAATGTCAATAACCCATATTTTATCAATTTGTCTATTGACTAATTGTTCGATCATATGATTAGACTGGTTATTTTTTATGAAACGAATCAATGTTAACGAATCCGATGTCGCTCTTTAAGAAACGTTCATTCCAAAATTCGGAATCATTCAGCGTAACCATAGAAATTAAGTAGGTCAAGTATCTGATTCCCGACACGCATCTAACCGTGTCCAAATCGTAAATTTGAATTTATATATCAATAAAATGTTTATTTTGAGTTTTAAAGGAAGTTATTCACATGAAAAATATTTACTTTTTTGTTTGTGTAATGTATTTACCGATTCATTAAAAGTGTTTAGTCTACATCGATTTGCTTTAAAATATATCACTCGTTTTGACGTTAACTTAAAGAGTAACAAAAAATCGTTCATTCCAAAGTTTCATATTCCTGGAAAACAGAGTGCTCTTAATGATTTCACTTTTGGAAAAGGCTTATTGTAGTAGGCGTGTTCATTCAATCAAGCATGAACTGTGCCTCTGTTTACTCATGATGAGGAATTATAAATCATAAAACTACACAAAAACTATGTAGAATAGTCACAAGCCTTGTACAACGGTTCAATGTCAATTGACCAATTGTGCATAGATTTATGTGAAAGAACCATAGATTATTAGATGATTATTTTACTTTATAATCATAAATTGACTACCATTTGAAAAAATGGCGTAACAGTTTGTAGTGTTAAAAAATCAAGAACTTTTCAGGTTTTTGGTTACCACAATATTAAAAAGACGATATTAAAATATTGACATGTTTAAATATATACAAATGTATATTTTTTAATAATTTCAAATAAAAATGTTATTATTTTATAATTTTATAATTTTATTTCATAAAATACTTCATAAATTAATATTATATAATAAAATGTGTTTATATTAATTAAATTAGTATACTACTTGGTAAAACAGTAGTATGATACAGCAAAATGAGCTCTTTATATTAAAGTTTTCTGCCATCAAATCCTGCTTTTATCCAGTCGGAAGATTATAATTCTTAAAAAATAAACCAATAATGATGCTAAAGTAGTTTGCTTGTGCGTTTAATAGACGTTTCTTTTAAAATAAATAATAATATGCAAATAAAATATCAAATACTTCATTTCTAAAATTATACATCTATTTCTACACTATTTTCAATGCAAATAGTTTACTGTTATTCTATTTATATATTGTTATTTTTCTATGCTAAGAATATACAATATTGTTGGTTTAAATGTTATAATGAACAATAACTTAAGTCAGACGTGACCAATTCGTATTCAATACTTGGAATTAACTGATAATTTATTAATATTTAAATTAAAAGATTTTAAATGTATAGGAGTAAAAGCAACTGTTTTAATTAATAAATTATAGTTGATAATTACTGCCATCAATTGCAATATTTATGATTTTTTCATATAATAACACATATTTTGTGCATTAAGTCTGAGATTTAGACCTACAATAAGCTTATTTAACATTATCATGAATTTTACTAATAAAGAAAAAATGTTAGTCTAATTGTCAATTTATCATATATTGTTATGCCACTTATAAAGTTTAATCAGTAGTGCCATATAACAGCATGTACATTTAATATTGAATTCCTTATTGACGATGATTTAAACAGCACTATCTACAATACTGTAGGTTAACTCATAATAAACTCGATCTAAAAGTGTTATGTCTTGATGCCCTTTCCTAGATATAGTATTATATCTCTATATTTCCTGAAATAATAAAAAAATAATTATCAACGTCACGTCACATAAATAGAATCATTCTATGTATTTCACTCTAAAATAGTGTACATTTCAAATAAATTAACTGGATTAAGGTTTAGTTAAAATGGAATACACATTATTATTATATAAACAATTTAATATTAAGAAATTTAAATTTCCGTATTTTATAAAAATGGGAGTTATAAACTAAATTTGAACATTATGACGAACCGTGTCACCCACTAAAATATTCGTTTTGCGTTGATGACATTAAAATGTAATAAGCCTCATTTAACTTACAAATACGAATAATTTTAGTAATATATACCTATGTTATACTTTATTTGACATAAGGATGTAAATTTAAATATATAGGAACAAGTATTCTGAAAAGTATGTACAAATTGATTCTAATGAGATAATGATTAAAGAGAATTTTTATTTTCCAAAGGATTTCATTCATCTAGAGGTCTGTAAATTGTATACTTTAATACTGAACGTGATATAAAATTTGACTATAAAACAGTAGCAGCATACAACTTGTGTAATTAAAAATATCTTAGTATAAAATTAAGAACATTTGTTTTGTGAAAAATTGATCTCGATTAACTAAAAGTTGATTTTACATAAAACTACTTGAGGGAGGACCCTTTGCATCAAATCATACACGTTTCATAAGCTGACAGGTTTGTCTTTGTATTCAAACTATAGTTTCATAAGCGATAGTTAGTTAAATATAAAAACATTCACAGTAAATGATTTAAGTTATTAAATAACTATGCAAATGTGCGCGTGGATGGTTAAATAATATTTAAGTTAAATAATGTTGAGGCTTGTGAAAAGTAACTATCTATAATAATTTGAATGGAAAAGGCTTCATTTGTGTTAGTATCTACACATTTTCATTTTTATACTCTATAAAATGTTTAGCTTATTGCTGTGAGTAAACTTAATATATACTACGATATCTTATTTTTGGTGACCAACAATTGTAAATAATTATATTATTTTATTTTTTATATACATATATGAGTGAAGATGGTAATACCAGAAACTTTCGAGGCCCATTTAGTTAATTTGCCTCTTAAAGAAGTTTTAACTACATTGATGGTGTGGTCCCCTACTATTTGTACATGACAAAGTTACGAAAGCCGTGGTGTGAGCTAATTTAGACATATAATAAGGTCGAAACATCGCTGTCAAGATCTCATGGTAGCCATTGCTAGTAACCGAAATAAGTAGGGCGAAATCACCAATTTATGATTATATGTATTGTCACTTAATTGTACTCTCCATTTATTCTATTTTTTTATTCTAATTTATTCATTTATTACTCTCCATACACTTTAACAATGCATGCCTTAAGTTAAACTTGTTGGGATAATTGCAGAATATCTCGATTAAATAATCATTAAATAGACAATGCATTATCAATAGATATCTATCTGTGTCTTGGATTTAGACACAGAACTAATGCATTACAATAAATCAAAACAAAAGTTTTAAGAATGATATAACATACACACAATATACATTACCGAAGGAGTTTATTACAAAATAGTAAGTTAAAAGTATACATTAAATCTAAGTTAGCATACTCGTATCAGGAATTTTTAGCAGAGAATCCAATCTTCCTATAGAACATTCTAGAGAGAGGATAGAGACACCCAAGAAGAGGCGGCCGGATTTTATCGTAATCACCAGAGCAGGACTCTAAACTAAATTTATTTCTGGGATGTAAGGACGCAGCGAATGATGCATTCTGAATGTATTGGGGTCATCTTATTGTGAGCATACCTATCGGCCTACACCTTAGTCACTGACTTTTTGCCTTTATGGATACTAAGTTACTAGCACGATTTTATAAGATGCATGTGTATATTTTTTTATCGCCAAAAATGGCAAAAAGCTGGTTAGCTACAGACAATTTTAAAATATATAAATTCATTCAAAC
>JAYRBW010132247.1:0-15878 GCA_036023295.1 Invenusta paracnida
TTAAAAAGAAATTCTCTTTTCACTAGAGAAATTCACTTTTTACGAAAGAAATTCACTAGACCTTAGTGAAATTCACTATTTTATAGTGAAATTCTCTTTTCCCAAGAGAAATTCACTATCTTGGGAGAAATTCACTTTTCACGAGAGAGATTCACTATTCTTGAGAGAAATTCACTTTTCACGAGAGAAATTCACTTTTCACGAGAAAAATTCATTTTTGAGGAGTGAAATTCACTATTTTCAGCTATTTTAGAGTGAACATCGTTTTGTCCCCTTTCGTCCGCCATACATATATACAACTTAGAATATCATTTCAAGAAATGTATGATTAAGGATTTCAAAAAATGATTTACTACATTTTTATTTCAAAATTTATACATTTACTTTTTATGTATCTATTAGTAAATTTTGAATTTTGAAATAATATTACATTTAAATGTTTAAGATACATATGTGATATAACAAGGTGGGGCAAAAGTCTCTGGACTATTTATATGTAGTAAATATTCAGTGTGTAACTATATTAAATATATTTAATTCAGTGACTATTTGTCACTTATTAGAAAAATAAGTTTATCATTAATCCAAATATATTAAGCGACGTATACAATGCCATAACTATCCAAACTGTTTACTGTAAATAGTCTAATCGATGACAAACTATATACTATAAATAGTCTAGAAACTTTTTCCGCACCCTATATAGAATTTGTTAAGGTTATATCCTACTTGTGATGTTATATTTATTTTAGAACATGTCAAATTACATTTTCTATTGATGGCAATTTTAACCCTAAACATAGGTAATGCCTGATATTTATATAAATTTTGGTACACATTATAAATACAGTGATACAATAACCATAACATTATATGTAATGGCATAATTCAATATGTTATATGTTATAGTTCAATGAATTATAGAGCAATGAATATAAAGAACAACATATGTTTACTAGGAAATGATATCAAACATTTTTCGTAAAAATACGGTCGTTTGACAGCGTATAAGTGGTAAATGAAACGTGGGTTGATATGTTTTTATATTCAATTGTGTATATTTTTGTCTTGATTAAAAATACATGGACAACACGGAACACTTGAAATTCTTTAATCATTTGAAACCTTTATATTTGTTTTTCAATTAATATTTCTCAGCTAGGGTATCATACAATTAATTAACTGTCATTTCAAATAACATTATTTACAAACATTAGTTTTTATATACAGCTTCACATGTATGTTAGACGATATTAGGCCTGTTTATGCTATGTTTTAGCAACAAAATATATATATTTTTGGTTATCTCAAGAGATATCTGAAAGACCGATAACTTATAATACAGGAGGTGAAGTTATTAATTGAATGTGAAAGGTGACGTGTGGGCCTCATTCCTATTAAAATTATCACAAACTGATTTTATTCCAAGCCATCATGTTGCTTGCGACACTGAGTTTATCAAATATTGACATTAATCCGCAATTTGGTGCATGTATATTTATTGATTCACTAACAGTTGGCTTATAATATTAGAGCTCGAATAGAGTTTTATACATGTAATAACAATCCTTATTATCTTTCAATGAATATAATATTTTCAAACGCTTCACTATAGTGAGAGTTATAAACTAACCTATTGTACATTTTTTTGACAAAAACACTAATTTTGGCACGGAGATAGACCAAGATATGACGAACAAATTTAGATGTGGATCAGGCATCTTCCAACTGCCGCGTCAAAAATTATTGTTTTAAAAAAAATTTAAATAAAGCAATTTAGAGCCTATAAATGTTAAACCGACAGATAGAAGCATGTATATAATGTATCGAATAGGGAAAGTGGATAGTCTTAAATATGTTTCTTGGAACCCAAAATGGTCAAATGAAGGGAAAATGCACTAAAAATGTGATTTTTGATTAATTTTGGCCGTTTTGGGTTCCAGTAGCATATTTAAGACTAATTAATTACCCTATTCGATTCATTAGATACATGCTTCTATCTGTCGGTTTAACATTTATAGGCTCTAAAATGCTTCCTTTTTAAAATATTTTCAAAAAACAATAATTTTTGACGCGTTCAAAATTCACAAAAATGTCTATGGCGTCATATATGAAATTTAAAAATAATAACGATGTATTTTGATAGTTTATATATACGTTTCTATTGGTTGGTAATATATTCTATATCATTTAAATATATTATAAAAAAGATATAATACAAGTTATTCATATTCTAAAGTAGATATGATTTTAAAGTAGAATATCTTATTAATTTAAATGTATCAACAGTGATTGCTCATTAGCAAGTCAACTTGTTAAAATCTTTTATCATATGCTTTTATATATAAATGAAATGAATAAAATTAATTTTGTTTGTTTTATGTAATAGAACCTTTTAAAAATGACTCATTCATTACAATAGCATTTAAATTTTCTAATTTATAATACAAATGATTTTAAAGTATAAGCATAACATTTATGCAAGCAATATGTAAAACAGGTGTACAAATATTTATAAAAATGCGAACAAAAATAATTATTTTTAAATATGGTTATTTTATATGTGAAAATACTTAAATAATGTCACTCTATTAAAACATTAAATGTGTGTGTTAAACGTTAGTTTATAGAATTTAACAGTACTATAGTATTAAACGATTCAAACATTTAAGATACTTGATAAAAATTTTATTAAACCTGACACTCCAGGCAAATTTATTTTTATAAGTACTTTGCCCATCTATCATCTATGCGAGAAAAAGTTTGTCACCAGTTTAGAATCTTCCGTCATTCAATAAAGATTAAAGTTTTATAATTCTTCTTGTCACTTGTAATTATAATAACTCGAACGAATATAAACGAATTCGGATGATTTCGACATTTAATTGAAGTTAGTGTTTATATATATATATACTTAGATCATTTTTTATTTAATAAAAGCGTATTGTACTTAAATCGTTAGTCACAAATGGTCTGAGCAACGTTTAATATGAATAATATTATAAATATAATAGTTCAAAGACATTTTCAAGGTTGATTGGGTCATATCTTATAGAAAACTAATATTGAAGATATGTGTATGCAGTATTAAGTTTAAAATGAAATATAATATTGTTTGAGAATGCAAAAAATTATATTATGCTAGCGTCAAAGATAATTGTATATATTTATATTTATATTACAATAGTAATGTCTATCGTTGTAAAGATTATCAACATTCGTTTACATTAGAGACATATTGGAAGATACATAATATGTAGTAAACATCACCATGGTTTCTGATACATACATGACATACATATGTATATACATATATATGACAAGGAGTTTTCTTGTATAAATACATCTATAATACATAATTAGTTACATTATAAAAATACACTCTAACTACTGTGTTTACTTCTAATGAATTTTTATTTTAAAGTAACGTGTTTTTACGTGTTTCATATTATTTTATGACGTTTTTGATTTATTTTTAAGAATTCACTATACATATGAGTCTTCTTATATGACTTCCGTATACATAAAAATAATTAAATTATTTTTGTTATATATGTTAAAAAAAAGTATTTATATCAATATTTTATATATATTTGTATCAATATTAATACTTTTTAAAATAAGAAAAATGCTAATGCTAATAATAATTTATAGGTATATAAGTATAACTCCAAGCAAATAATACAGTCAGTAAGTTATCTTTAAAAGTTACTTTATCAAATAAAAACTTGAACGCAATATATGCAATATATATAATTTAAATCGTAGGGGGGAGGAGGAAATTCACCGTGCAAGTTAATAAGATGAAAACACCTGGATTTCAATAATAAAACAATTACCTGGACTTTTGCCCTTCACTGATTATCGTTTCTCGTTAAAATAGTGTTATAGTCTACAACTATTTTATGATATTTACATATGTTTTGATATATTGTAATATTGGTAAGTGACAAAGCTCTATTATGCGATTATATTATGTAACATCGCTTAACGTGAAGTGTACACTTATTGAGCATTCAGGATCTAATCAATTATAGCCCTAATCTAAATTTTTTGAGATTGCATCGTGGACAATTTTTATCCATCTTTGCCTTATCTTCCAATTTCTGCTTGATTGTAATTTCTGTTTCACTTATTTCAGTGAGAACGATCTGATTAGCCTTGTCCTCTTTTTTCTCATTTTCTAAGTGCTCCCGAATTGCTTGATCTTTGAATTTATTCTCTTCTCCCTCCAGCTTCTGTCTGTGGATTCTGTCCCAGTATAGGCTGCCTGTGCTTTGGCACATTTCCCAATCTACTGTGAGGTGATGGGTATACTTGAGCTTGTCCAACACCTTAATATGCTTAAAAGGAATTTGCTAATGACAAGAGCTTTAACGGCATGATTACCAAAGACATGTGTTTTTTGGTCACAGTGTCTGACAATGAGCTAAATACTCCGTCTTCAGAGAATGGGATAGACTTTGCAATAGTCTTGGCCAAACTTTCAAAATGGACTACTGACTGAAGACTCCGATATTACTGTTTGCTACGGTGGTTGGAACTAAAATTCCTATTCTTTATGATCACTCGTCTATAACTTTTTCTTGGTGTAAACAAGACAGATTTATTTGGACGACCAGTAATAGAATTAAAAACATAATAAATTATAACATATAACATAATTTCGAAAATTGCGTTTTTAATTTGTTAAATTCGCATCAAAGTCTTTAAATCACGTATTCACATAAAAATACTTAATTTTCGCGTCTCACATTAATTCACATCAATATCTGACCACTGAAAATGTTTGGATTGCAAAATGATGCCATTATTTTAATTTTTATGGTAAAAGTTATACTATTTTCGTTCAAATTGACAAATTATTGATTTGTGGTTCATGAGTCATTAACTACAAACCACAATAGTGTTTTGCAGTTGGTCTATCATTGGTTTATTTTTTTAAAAAGCAAGGCAACTTCCAAAACGGTATAACTATTTGACTGATGATTTATCTATTGTGAACATTGAATCAATTATATATGATTGTTTGGCTTTATTTTATAAACGCATTTCTAAAATTTTCTAAATATTTATATATATTTTTTGTAGAACTCTCCGAATATATTATTTGCACATTTATATATTTATACCATTGTCAGAGAAGATTGTATCTCTAGTTATTGTTTTATATTTAGCTTTCATTATATAAAAATAGGTTTTAGATGTTTATAAACTGTATTGATATGTTTAAAAGCTTTCGTAGACCTACTATTATACTAAAACGCAATTAGTTCATTTTTTTTATTATATTATAAATATTATTTATTAATCAAACAATGTTATTTATTTATGGATATGCTATCCTGCAGCATAAAAAACATACTTATCAAAAAGCTTCTTCTAAACGAATTCTAGTGTTATCTTAATATATTCGATAAATATATTTGTAGACATATGCTATTATTAATTGTATGACATGTATACAAATATCCCTGTAAGTGATAATATAATGATTTAAACTATTTTGCACAGTGTCATATTAGTCCAAAAACAAACAAAACTAAGCAAATATGTGTGTATTTTAATTTAAACAATATATCATTTCAACATCACTAGAAATCTCCGGAAATAAATAAATTAGATTCTTCTAACTATACATAGCACACTTTATAAAACTAATAATATATTTAAATATAACACAGTATTTGAACATATATATGTATAATATGTTATTTATATAATGCATATACATATATATATTTCTTAAATTTAAATTAAATTTGAACAAAGAACAAAAAAACATAAAAGTTTTAAGTAAGATGTTATCTACAGACCGTTACTATCAATGTAACTTGGTAATTATTAAGATTGAATATTTGTGTATATATACTCTCGACCTACTATTTGTACATCATAAATTATGAAAAAAGAAAAACGAAAAGTCAATTTGCCTTAACATCAAATAACAATCATTATGAAAAAATGATTATAAAGGGGAAGGTTAATAAGTCATAATGTAACATACATATAAAGCTCGTTAAAAATATTGTTAGGATAACGGACAAATAAAAATAATAATTTGTTTTATAAAATAGTCGTATAAATCAAAATATACCTAATATTAGCGTTTGTAATTCATCTTAAAAAATCTGTTTAAAGCGTCGAATGATATGACTATGTCATAATATTGTATAATTGCACTCTAAATAGTTGTAAAGTACTTATTTATTCATTGTAGTATAAATAGTATGAATGTTTGGTATCTAATATGTTTAAATAGATGCTTAGTTAAAAACCAATATTGTTGTTCGTATTAAAAATGATAAAATTTGTTAAAATAAACGCATATTATTATATGAAAAATGTAATTAAAATAAATTAAAACTGAACCGCATTTTTCAAATTTATTGAACAATGATGCATTTCATTAAATGTAGTAATTTAAAAGCAAAGAAATCAAGCAATAAATATACATAGAATGGCATTCTCAAAATTGTACATTTCACGATTGTGGTCAACATATATATGATTAGGAATATTAAGTATATTATGCTTACTCATTTACATATTATGGAAAAATTATATTTAAAAATATATAAACATGATATATAAACACACACACACCCATATATATATAATTTAGATACATAGGTTAGTGCACATAATAATTAATTATACACATCTTGAATAGTTAAACTTCACATAAACCTAATGTTTTATGTCTACTAATTTTTACTTTACAAATCTAAAATTGTAAGGGCCAAGAAAAATAAATAATCATTTTAAGAATGTATTAATTGTATAGAAGTTTCATAATTCTCTATAAAGCAATGTTAGTTAAAATGTTAGGTACATACTAACATGTATGTTTGTACACATATAGACACATTGTATTTATTATATATGTAAAGGTGTTGCCTGTTGCACAAAATATGGGTATAACAGCACTTACAACGTGCATTTTTAATAAATGTTTTAATAAAAATATAGCCCAGTAGACTATGATTATCTATGATTTTTAAATTTTTAATTTAAATAAACATATACATTTAATTAATGATATATAACGATATACTACTTATGAGTACTAGTTCAATATACTTTTATAATTTATTTAAAATATGTGATTTTTGCGTTTAAAATTTAAAATTAAATTCTCACAATTTGTCGATAATTTTACATTAACAATCATTAACATTTTTAAATCGTCAGAATTAGTCAATATATGGCCTTCCTAACTGTATAATAAAATTAGATTTTGCCAGTTTCGAGATGTCTTTAACACAAGGAAATTTATTATAATAACTGCATTTGTAATCAATCTAGAAATGAAAATTGTTGTAAAATTTATATATAAGAAATCAATTGTAAATCTTAATGAAAGGTTATTTTCAAAAGTTATATATATATAAATTCAGATTTATAATATGAATCACATACTCGCTCATTAATACTAAGTACATACTAAGTACTTTAATTAACTATAGATTAAGTTTCTGCATAATAAAACGAGTCATATGGAGGTACTTAATTTCTTACTTACTGAAATAATTATTTGGAACTATATAAAATACATCATATACTTTAAAATGTCACATTCAAACACACGTCATATTTTACTAATAATTGTTTGATAAATAATGATCTACATTTCCTAATTAATAAAATAATATCGATAAATTGTATAAAGTAACTTTTTTGCATTGACTAGGTTTAGCATTGCCTTACATTGATTACATTTAATCATTATATTGAAATTAAAACATTTTATGTGAAGTCGTGTCGGTATCTATATATATTAACTTCTAATTGGAAAACAGAGCATGTTTCATGAAATCAATAAACAGGGAGAATTAAGCCAAACAGTAATCGTGCACTTTTATAAACCAATATGAGATCAAACGTTTTCAATAAAAGACATTTGAATTAAGCAGGACAAAAACGATTAGTAGAATAATGGAGGTGCATATTAATTTGGGCAAAATTGTATGTTCTTTGAAAGAGAAAAACAAACATAATATCGTCTTGTAAATAAAATAAAAGCACTATTAACTATGCATATACACCTATATATATAGATACATATAGATGTACATATGCATAATATATGTACCTATATGCATACATTTTTCCATATCCACCGCTTTCTTGAAAATATTGTACTCTTCCAAAACATGATTAAAATTAAACCCTATCTATACTACAACACGTTTAATTTTATGCTTAAATTTAATATCTATAATCTTAAGGTAAATCTTAATCATAAATCTTAGATCATTTATACTATACTATATTAATGTAGTATACGGGAAGATTTAAAATACTCGATTATTTTCCTGATGAAGTCAAATGTTCTTTGAAAAAAACGTTCGATCTGTATTAAAAATAAAAATGTGTGCTTATCCTTATACTTTAATTTAAATACTATTAAATTTAGTAATAAGCGATCTGTATATTGTATTTGGTAGGATGTTCTTTGTAATAACTAGAATATACAACTGCAATTACAAATTCACTTTATGATATGTATATAAATATCCAAATTAGTCGGTTTAGCAAAAGGATACTTGTTCGTTTTTTACTTAAAATATATTTTTAGAAAAAAATTAGCATTAAAAAATATAAATTAACAAAATAAGTTATATGTTTACATCAATAATATCTATGAAAAGCAATAAAAATATACATAACTATCATTTCAAGTATAGAATAAAAATTGTCAATGTTCTAATTTTACAACAATATTGTGATATATTGGTTTTTAATATTGTATATGTATATCTATTGAAATACTATAGATCAGTATATTATTTGCTATTAAAATTGTATATATATTTGAATATATTTGAATATATGTGTATGACTTTTACTCAATTCCCATTTAATTGAAATTATAAATACAAAAACTATTTAATGTGTATTATATGTAGTGATTTATTTAAATCAATACATTTCAAAGAAGTAAAATCGAAATTTAACATTAAAATTAAAAAGAAACATAAGGATCCGAAGTATGTTCACGATCTTTATACAGAAATATTGTTAAAAAATGATACACCTGGAAGTGTATTTTCCAGGGAATACTTTAAAGTAGTCCCTGGTATTTTCTAGATATTTAATATAATATAAATGTAAAAGAAAACAAGATAAAAATACTTTGTAGCGCGGCGCGGCACGTCGAAAATCAATGATAACAATTCTCAACTTTACGCGTCAAAATCACTATTAACCATGGCTCACTAACTCAATATACTGTTCACCTTCTTTTCTGTTTATATGTAGATTTTCTGCAGGCTAGAGTCTATCGATTTTTACTACACTGTGACGCGTTCAGTGTAGATTGTATTTTCTACGCGCCGCGCTGCGTTGAGTGTGCATTGGCCTTTAATGTGAAGTGTAAATCTCTCTATATAACCATCATCCAATCTGAATGCAAAGTAAGCTGGCCACTAGATGCTAAAAAGGAAGAAGGCTTCCGATACATATATTTTTCGCTTAAAATGTTGTAAATGTTTGAAATGTATTATTTAATTTATTTCATTAAATTTGTTTTTAACCTATTGAAATATTGTTCAAAAATATAAGTATTTATATATTTGAACATTTTTTATGCCACAAGATTCTATAGAGAATAAATGTTCAGTAATTGATAAAAAATATTAAAAGTTGTTTATTTCTTTGCTTTCAATTTAAATAAACACAAAAGAAGGTTTTCTCTACATCTCCTGAAGAAAAATATTTATAATCATTTTTAATTTACCTTTTAGGGATCGAAAAAATTTACTTGTGAGCTACATTTGGTTCTTATAGTTATCACAGTCATTGTGACATTAAAATCCAAAAATAATAACTTTACGGTAAGCTATAAACATCCAAAAAACACTATGAAAAAAATTGAATCAAGAAGATGTCAAATATTATAGTTCATGCTTCATTAAAACAATAAAAATCCTGACTACAGTTTGTTCGTATAGTTTAATATGACTATTTTATTACAATTAATACTCAGTAAATATAATTTTATATAATTTATATTTTTATATTATAGCGTCGTCAAACTATAATTGATTAATTTTCCAAAAGATGGAATATTTAAATGTTACTACTTCTTTCTAAAAGCCAATAAATCAATTATACTTTTGTAAAAGAATTAGGCAGTTAAATATACGTTTCTGTGAGTTACAATGTTTGCAATATTTTTGTTAAAAATGTTGCCTTCATCAGAATTTTCAGTCATATTAAATTGATCGAATATCATAATACAGAACTGCGAATTAGCTAGAGTTAACTTTTTTTATTGTATGAAATTAGTTTTAATTGTCATAATTACATATAATTATTATTCACGATCCCGTTATAAGCTTACATTTTATTTTCGCATATTTAGTATATGATAACATAGTTCGTCACCATCATATCTATTCAAAATCTGATATCATATACATACTTCTTTATTACATACATATATTACGTATACTTGAAGCTTGTTTCCATCTTGTTCAAATATCCAAAATAATGTTTCAGTTTAAATAGAAAATTTTTTTATTTAGAATATTGTATTAAATTTCCTAATAATTCCGGATAAAATATCTTTTTTTATGAAGTGTGATATAAGAAGTTTTGTTAATAATTGTCATTTCGTTATATAATGTTATAGCGTCATACATAAACGAGCTTTCCTTAGCAGAAAGAAAATATGCATATTGGACTTACAATTTGACTAAAAGTAAATTTGGTTTTCATGGGACTTTTAGGCGTTTAAAAATGCATATAATTAATAATAGATATACATGCAGACATATTTACATACCTATTTACGTTAAATCACAAAAAATAATTAAAATTGTAACAAAATGTCAATTTTGACATAAGGATACAGTATCATAAATTAACGGGAAATAATTTATTCCAACAAAATCAGTTTATTTGATGATTAAATAGCATTAAAAATTTTAACTATGTTCTTGACTTTTGTGATAGTACGCTGTTGTTACATTACGAAAATAATATTAACTAATTATATACATTTCTGAATATATATAAATAGATAACATATTAATACTCAGAATAAATAATAAATATTAATACTAAATTCATATCAATGTCAACAAATAATGAATACTTAATCTCAAGAATCTCATTATAATTGATTACTCTTTTCTATAGTAAGCCAGTCCATTGTTCCACATTGCGGACCATGGTTGCATCACAAATTGCGTCATAATTTCATGACATGCCCGGATTTTAAACGATTCAATTTTTACAAATTTTCTGTAATAAGAAAACTATAATAATTATTAAGTACTCAGAAACGTAAAAGGATTTCTAACCTACCAATTCATTCTAATTAAAAAATTGAGTAAATTAAAACTCTTGCAAAGGATCAGACATTTTAATGTATTGATATAATCAAACACAATTCAACTTTAAGTCAACGCCAAATTAACTTATTGTATTACAAACAGGGACAATATACATTTTTATATACATTTGTATATATTTTAAAGTATTTTTATGTAAATAATTACTTAAGTGTGGACAATATATTTCTTGCTCTGTTGATAATACAATTCATTATTAATGTCTAAATTTAGCAAACACATATTTACTTTCATATTTACGTAGATATTTTTAAACCTTAATATAGGATTTTCCAAAATGATTATGGTAGGCAATCCCTTATGAAACGTTTTAAGTATCACTTATAGTTTACCTACTCTATCCAGATGAGTGAAAATTTAGAATTACATTTTGAAATAATTACCAATATTGTCTTGCTCTTTATTTTTTGTAAATATGTTTTACCCCCTATTATATTAGCTCGCTTGAAATAATTTTAAGTTATTTTAGTGAACTTTTTTTGTAATTAGACTATTTCTAATCGCGGTGAACAAAACATAGAAACAAACAAAAAATAAATTATATAAAACAAAACAAAGGCGGAAAAAAATTTAGATTTATATAATTTATTTTTTGTTATATATTTTTTATTAAACCTGCATAATATGCAGGTGCATTTCATCATTCTAATCGGTTTTAGTCGTCGTCTTATTTTGTTTTAGGTACACTAAATACTTTAGAAACAAAGTATAACAAAATATAACTGTTTTAAAAATTGTCTCGCAATTGATAAAAGTAAATACACTTTTGTTGAAATGATCAACAAATTTAATATTGTATGTAATATGTGTGTCTGTGTATGAGTTTTTTATTTATTTTAATATTTTACTGTTTTATACTACATATAGTATATGATATATATTTATAGAAGGTAGATTTTTTTATATATTTTTAAAATTAAATTACGATGTATTTGTTAATAAAAAACGAGGAAAAACGGTAAAATATTGGTATGTCTTGCCGCTTATATGATACTTGTACATATTGTGTATATGATTTATTATATTATACATAGATAAAATATTTACCGAACAAAATATATATAAGTATAATTGAAAACACACCTATTACATATAACAATAAATAATTTCTAAAACTAAAGACTATTATATAAAGACTGTAACTAAATCAACTAAATTTTAAAATTTCATTGCTAATACCTTTACTCCTGTTAATTTTATATTAGACTATGGTGAGACAGTATACAAGGAAAACCCACGAAATTATTGTGAAGAAGTTAACACGGTTTTGGCTATTGAAGCAGTCCGATCACAACATTTGGGATATTTAAAAGCTTCCAAACAGTATAATGTTCCCAAAACAAAACTCGTTCTGGTATATCTTCTGAAGGTGGTGCAGGCAGGTTAGTCTGGCACACTTGCTTTATCACTTTGAGTCATTTCCTCTTACGTCAAAGTGCTAAAGATATAAGCCTATTCCTAGTATTACACTGGATGGTAGAAAAATAAATACAAAACGGCGGTTCGGAATAACAGTAATCATAACATCATCACCCAGCCTATAAAGCTCAATTATTATAAATGAAATCAAAAAAACCATTTGCGGCTTACACCAGAGACAAAAATACTTGAAAAAAAAGATAAATCATACACAAAATGATCGCAACATTTCTTAAAGGCCTCGCAAAAAATATTTTCAACTGTCACAAGTCAATCGAAAAACGATTCAACAGAGTGTCTTTTCTGGGCTAAACATTTGAATGATTCTGTTAGTGGTGAAAATGAATATTTTGGCAAATATGTGCCAATTGGGATCATGGGAAATGTGCTGGAGTGGGACCCACGGACCAACAATTTGTTTGTGAACAATGTATGTAACTGCAATTTCTACATAAAGTTTTATTAATATGCATCATATGCTTGTACACTTTTAGATTTGTCCGTAACCAATCATGTTTTAGGATAAAATGGACCCCATTTGTCCGTTTTGCCCCTCGCTTTTTGAAAATAAAAATATCCACATACCCTATCTTTTAGAATTATTTTGATTAAATTATTGTAACGAAGACTATTATGGCAATTAAACATTTTGTAAACTGACCTATATAATGGAGTATAAAGAAAAAACTAAAGTTAAGCTGAAGCATTAATACATACATATATGCTCATAAAGCTTAACTACAGGGTATTAATAAATTAACGCAAAATTTTAATAATCAAATTTTTATTAACAGTAAACAGTATATAAACATGTAATTAACACGTTAGGAATAAACAGGTATGAGTTTACAGTAATCAAAATGTTAAGAATAATTTTCAAAATGTCCACCTTTATGTTTTGGAGACAAGTCGATATGGCCTCTCACTGATCTACATGCCTTTTCATAAAGTTCAATATCAATATCATTGATGCCATCAGTAATCGCTGTTTTTAATTGTTGAATGGTTCGAAGAATCTGTGCATATACCTTGTTCTTCAGGAAACCCCACAAGAAGTTAGATATACTTACGGCAAAGACAGTCATTCGATTTCAGTGAATAGCCATATAAATAGACTTACTGCAGAGTCGTTCAAATTCATTCATTAAATTTTGCTTTAATTTATTAACACCCTGTAGTATATCTTGCCCCTATCTCCACAACATATTTTGTAATTTATACATATATTTGAATAATTCAAATAAACCAAATGAAATAATTTTCAAAAAGTTGTAAATTAATTAAACAGTTTTCAATCTTTCATGCGTACACACATTATAACGCGTAAAATTATATATATATATATAGATAACATAACAATCGGATTACAAATCGAAATTTAGAATATACTATGTTTATATTCAAATTATAAATATGTGTTAGAATACTATAGCATAAAATGATATAAATCTATAAAGTATAGGTAGGTATATATAACCATCTTCCTTAATTATATCGAATATTTTTATATTTTTATATTTTGTCTAAATTAATTTTGTCATTCCAAATTATATATTTATACCTAGGTATATCTTTAAAAAACATCTATAATTTGATTATTAATACTAAACGGATACTTCTTTAGTAAATATATCGCAATAGTCTATCTTGCGTTGAATTTTAAATGCGAGATCTAAGTATACAATATTACATTTTAATAAGCAAAGTATGCATACAAATTGTGCACATTTATATAGTACCTAACAGTATAAATTATATATAATTATCTACTCGACACGGTATAATATACAAATTAAATATACGAGTACCTATATAGGTTTTAGTTCATCCAGCATTCACTTATAATGAAACTGATTTTTTCAGAGACTTCCTCTAAAGGGTGTAACTGTAATAGATACAACTTTGAATATTTATTAAGAAAAAAATGCTTTGTGTAATGCTTCATAAAATATGTAATACATATTGATTTCTCGTACAACAAACATATAACTTATATTACACTAGCACAGTCTATATATCTTGAAAATTGTATCGCTAATTGTTGTAGCAATAATTATAAAGATGCCTTAACTAATCATATTATATTTTAAATACTTTAAACTATACGAACTGTTTCAATCAATATTTTATAAAAATACTTACAAAATGTATGATTTATAAAATTGAAAAGGGCTAGTATACTATTTTAACAATTAATATCGATATCAGTCATGCATAAATATATCAGCCCGTCGTACGTCATGTTCTCTCCAGATATATCAATCAATAATCACGATGTGTTGACATCATTCTAATCACTCTTTTTTGTTGTTTATTTATTTCTATGGTGCGCACACATGCGAGTGAGTTACTGAGATAGTGAGTTTCCGCTGTTTTAGACCAATTTTTTAACACTTTAATTACTTATTTATTTGAAAGTTGTTTACATTCAAATCCTGCTACACACGGGCATGTCAAGACGGTGATCTATTATTCAATTTCTTTACCAGTTAAATGCTGAAAAACTAGGTTTTCGTTGTTTAAATAATTCTCATATAATATTGTGCAAGAGTGCATTTAAAAAATTGAAAATGTACCCTCAATTGTACACAGCTGTAGATATTGACTTGTACGTTAGATTTAAATCTAACGAGCGTAAATGATAAAACATTCGAATAAAGTTAGTAAAATTTGAATGCAGGCAAGACTGTAACAAACGCTAAAATATTGAAATAGTATTTTTATAAATACGAAAATAAATAACCGTGCATTAAATAAAATGTAGTTATACTTTAAATAATATGCATATGTATGTATATGCAAATTTAAAATACTGACAAAACAGGGTAGAAAATAAAAATGACACTAAAATTGTATATCCTAGCCATATAACTGTACTCTAATATTGTTTTGTTGCGTAATGAACTATTCAAATGTTATTAACACAGTTATCTACATACATAGTTACCTAAAGCTTTTATACAAGCATCGTATATCTAAACCTATGACATTAGGTTGTTAGCTCATGCGCGCAACTTACGTATATTAGAATACCACAAGAACGGTCATTTTTTAAACAGCTACCATTTAAGAACTAATTTATATTTTGAAATGATT
>JAYRBW010132258.1:0-15524 GCA_036023295.1 Invenusta paracnida
TTTATATAAACTGGAATTTAATAATGTTAAATACTGAACTTTCTAATTCAATTTTTTTAAGATTATGGAAAGCCATAGACTTAAAGGATCACTTCTAAGTCTATGTGGAAAGATAAATGAGTATAACTCTATGACGCAATTATTTTATAATTCAATAACATTATTTTCACAGGCGGTCAAATTTACCGGTATGGCCTATATTACTATTACTATTATTTTACTAATTATATTACTCTTAATATTACTATTACTATTACTATTACTTTTACTATTAATATTACTCTTAAAATTACTATTACTATTAATATTAGCTGAAACTATATATAATTAATTATTATTTATTGTAAATATTACTAAATATTACAAAAAACACGTGAATTGATATTAATGGTATGAAGTACAGCCATTAAAGAAATTGATATAAAAAGAGAGCTAAGATTTAAAAAACAAAAAAATATAATGATATTGATGATACACAGTATAGCTATCGAAGAAATTAATATAAAAATTATGCCAAGATGTAATTGTTATAATACTTTCTTTAAAATGCATAAACGTATAAATCAAAATGGAACATAAGTATACGTCTAAACAAAAAAAATCATAAAAATAGGATATATATTCATATATACATATATTACGTATAATGTAATCTTTATAATATGCAATGCATGATAAACTAACGTTATTGGCCAACAAAATTGGAATTCACCAGATTACATATAGTTTTCCTTTTTAAAATACATACATCTATGTCTGATTTTGACGTTGTATTTTTAAAGCCTGAAAATGTCGTTAGTAATTTAGTTATTATTGTAGTATAAAAAGAATAATATAATTAGATGCGAATTTAGACCATATTACATATGTAATTTTAAAATATAATTATTACGTGTCGTTTAAGGTTGTGTTTAACATTACATATACACAACCTTATAAAATATTTATGTTAAGGGTTAAAAAGAGCTAAAGTACTTACATATATTTTCGATGGCATATATTCTAAATTCAGACAGGGAGAGGCCGCCTATATCATTTTTCATAATAACCAGAGATGTTCCCACGCCTTCTTTATAGACACGGAATTTTTGTCCGGGAGTATACATATACATGGGTGCTTTGTGGCTATAGAACACACTCATCGTATCAGAATGCGAATCCCATAACTGCAAATAATAATGCCACTATATATGTATATATAAATACATATTATATGCTATGTCAAATGAAATCACTAAGTTTTAATACAGGATAATTACATTTATTCAAAGGATGTACATATATCACTTTACTGTTTGTTATGGCGAAATAATTTAACAAATAATATACACTTTTACTAGAACTTGTTTTCATGTCTGTTTTATAGATTAACAGTATATATTCATAATAATTGCTATAATATGAATTTACTTAAATAAAATATATATGTATGTAGGTGCACTGTACAAATAGTATAAGTACAATCTAGTAAGAGATGGGATTTCCTCTACTGACTTTCTCTATTTTTTCTCCAAGGTTAAAAACTAACACTTTAATAATAACACAAACATTAAGCACAAATTGCAGGTAAAATATGCAGATTTATTTCACTCATTTGCAGAAGATACTTCCATTATCAAATAAGATATAAACTAAGATAAAATATCAAATTTCGAGATTATACTATAGTCAAGCTATATAATCTGATAAACAGGTGCGTTAATAGTGATCGTTGAATAGCAAAATAATAATACTAATGTAATAAATAGGTGTTGACTAATGATAGAAAGCAGGGTAGATAATAAGAGAAAGTATTAACAATATGGAGAATGATAAAATAAATGCATAAAACCTATATAAAATATAATGTTTTAGTAAATAAGATTCAAAAGTATATTTTTTCCCTAATTTATTATTTTTAGTTGGTTGGATTTTAGATATCCAGATTGCTTCTGCGACCAATTTATTGTTTGTCGTATTTAGTGCATTTTTAATGAGTGGTCGCAGTTAGAAATAATGCAAATAATAATGACCTTGCTTTCGTGCAATATATTATGCACAGATACTAGATATATACAAATGAGTCACAAGAACAAGAATACGTTCTAGCAGTATGGCTATAAATATTGAAAGAAATGCAAAATTTGTGGATATTGGCACTTCGCTTAATATAGCGTAATAAATAGAATTGCAAAAAAAAATATAGATTAACCTATTATTGAAATATTAAAAAAACAAATTATAAATTCGTAATCAATAGCCCAAAATTATACCCGAAAAAAAGTTGTTACATCCTGTTATGTAATTAGTTACTTTATATTATAAAAATATAATACTATAAACTTTTTTATGTATAACAATTACTATAATTAAAAATATATTCCGTTATTTAGTTTTTAAATAATGAAATACTTAAATATTTATGAAATAAAATGGCACTACCTCATTGATAATTAAATATGACGAGTCAGTGATAAGGTACTTACCTCGATAAAATGATTTCCCAATGCATGGTATGATACATAAACATCACTACAAATAGCATAAAACAAAAACACGATATTGATTCGTTTCTTAAAAATCACTTTCATGTAAGGTACCTCAATACCACTAGACATGGTGCATGTTTTCATATCCCGATCGAAAGCTCGTTTGGCTGATTCACTGCCACCGTATCTATTGCTCCATATCCAATAACTACTCAGTGACACTGACTCGATATCGGAATCATAAGTGATGAGATTTGAAGCTTCAAATTTTGACCAATCTAAAATTATTGGTAACATATTTTGCACTATAAGGCTAATTCCTGTCATTGATCATAAATAATATAGTTATTATGTAAAAGAAAATACGTAAAAAATATTAAATATATTTTACAATACAAATCAAAGTCTATTAAATAAAAAGGATATATACAAAATATATTAGTTAGCTATATTATAGTAAGTACGCAGTGGAAGTTGGATCACTAATTTGACATTCATGTTTCGTTTCATCACTGACATAGTCAGTTTATTTACATATTTAATCTAACATTCTATGAATAAGAAATGAAATACAGCTTTGAGAAAAAATTGTTTAATATCATAGATATGCATTAGTATACATAATATATTATATTAACATAAATTATACATATTGATACTTTACGTAACCTAATAAATTTATAGAACTAAAGTTTTTTTGTTTCTCACATGATATGCAGTGGATGATAGACTTGATATTTATATATTTATTTATTTATTTATCAGTATACATTCAAGTCGGTATTAATATATACATACATATAAATAAGGGAGAATAATATGTAACGGTACAATAAAACAATGAATTTACAAAATTACTTCAAAATAATTAAAGTTTTGATATATTACATTTGTACAACACATATACATATATGTATGTATTTAAAGCTCTTTAATTATATTATTTTAGTCAGTATTTTGAATAACATGTTGACCAAAGATTCATTTTAAGCAAACAGATTTTATAAATTACAACTTTAATTAAAATATCCAATGTTTTACATATTTATGTAGTAAATAAATACTTTGCTATCATATAAAGGGATTTATATAGCACAGCATGGTGATATTATGTTATGCGTAATACGTATGTATTGAGGTACTACTACACATAAAAGTAATACGGCTCATAAGTGTAGCTATACTTATAGTATAGGTATATCATTTATTTAAATTATAATATATATTATGAATCATTTATTTGGCTAATTATATAACATGTTTAATACATCATTTCAAAAAATGAACATTTTTTAAAACAGTACATCATATAAGAAATTTGAATAATTAATATATCATAATATAATAACAAAGCAATGTGATAGTGCATGCGTATAATTCAGGGGTTTCATTATAAAAAATATATTTCATTATATTTAATTATTTTTGATATTTTAATGTATTAGTAATATGAACATTTTACAATCACAACGTACATGAACTCTTAAATAATAACTTTATAGCTTCATTTTCATAAAGAAACCTTTGCATATCGTATCCTGAAATTAACAAAATACAGTATTCAATTAATGATATCATTCATTAAAAAAAAAAAAAAATATTGTTGCTTATAGACTGAAATTTAAATATATCGTTTTGTAGTTTTTAATTACAATTTAAGTTAATGACATTTTTATTGCTCCATCTGTTTAGTGAAGGATTATTAGAATTGATGAGGAGGGCTTCTCTGAACTGAAGGGAAATGTCGTCCGGGTCGTGTGCGATGATTTTGTGGGTGAAATTGGCTCCGCAGGTAGCTTTGTGTTGGTATATACCGCTGGCCTGTTGTGAGAAGTGTTCTTTAAGTCGGTTGCTGAGTTCAAATTAGACCATAAAAGAACTCCCCAAAGACACCTTTAAAACTTTCCACTACAGTTTTAGTCTAGACGTCGCCGCTTTATATACACCCCCATCTCGCCGAAAAAAGCAACCGATATTGTCGTAGACAAACTCAACAATTGCAATTTCAACTACTTTAACATCACCCCCTCCAACGTTCGCCAACTATTAGAAGTCACCCTCCAGAAGGCCTACTTTACCTACAATAACAAGACATACCTCCAGACTCAAGGACTCGCCATGGGTTCCGCAATATCCGGCCTACTCGTCATCCTCTTCATGGACAAGCTAGAAAAAGCAGCTCTTACACAAAACATCCTCACATCCTGCTACAAACGCTACGTTGACGACATATTCATCATCACAACCAACCAAGAAGAAGCAACCAAGATCTTAGCGGTATTCAACCAAATGTACCCCAAAATCAGATTCACCATCGAACATCCATCCAACGGATCGATCGCTCTACTCGACTTCTATATAACCATTGACGAAGATGGGTCAAGAACATTCCGATTCTATCAAAAAGCCGCCAAGAAAGATATCTTCGTACACGAAAAATCAGCGCTTCCCTCTAGCAGCAAAACTAACTACATATATAACGAAAAGAAGAGGATCACCAAACGCTGCACACTCAACAAAGACTTAGACGCTAGCATCTCTCGATTCGACAACACCCTACTCACAGATGGTTACCTCCGCAACTTGGTAACTAGAACAAACTCCCAAAGAAAAATAAATAAATAATTAATCACCGACAATTACCAGGACCCCCCTTCTACCTCAACTTACCATTCTTTCATGAGAACACACACCACCGCATAAACAATATTTTCAAAACGCACAAGCTTAATGTCCGAATCTCCTACAGAAACAAAACTCAACGCCAAGCCCTAGCACCAAAACAAAACAACCCCGACACCCTCGATGCAAAAAATACGGTATACCAACTAGATTGCACTGCATGCGGGGTCTCCTACATCGAATGCACAATTAGAAAACTCAGCGACCGACTTAAAGAACACCTCTCACAACAGGCTAGCGCTATATACCAACACAAAGTTACCTACGAAGCCAATTTCATCCACAAAATCATCGCACACGACCCGGAAGACATTTTCCTTCAGTTCAGAGAAGCCCTTCTCATCAATTCGAATAATCCTTCACTAAACAGACGCGACGAAGCTATTTTCACCAACATCTTAACTTAACAACCGCCTCTTACCTATCGACTATCATCTACCACACAACGAACTCTGTCTTTATATGTACGCAAACTAATTTTATTATATTAATCGATTACTGTTCATGTATTACTAATCGTATTTAGCTAATTCATGCACACACACCAGTCACTGAACTCTCTCTCTCTTTTTTACACATCACTACTCATTGCTTTTAACTAATCCGTACACTATTTTTACATCTTTATATTCTAACCATATTACTTTAACACACGTATCTTTTGTACATTCTCTCACTTTTATTTCTTACTTCGTCTGAAGAAGGTGTCTTACACCAAAATTTAACGTATTATTTTAAACTACGATTAACCTGGCTACTTATTTTATGTTATTGTACTTTATTTAAAATGCTACTGAAGGGAAACTACATTGTATTGTGTATAGTTAAAATAAGTAGATTCTTCAAATAAATATTAATGTTAAATACAATAAAGTGACAATATTAACCATATTCAATGCTTGCATAAGATGAGTAGTACAACATTATTTAGAAGAAGTACAACATTAAAACTTTGTACAAATGAATGTAATGCACAATTTGTAATGTATTAATGCATACTCATGTATTGTCTTCATTGATTGATTTTATTTGAACTTTATTAACTATTTATTATCTAACTTTACATATATGTGTATGTGTGTGACAAGATACAATCATTACAAGTTATTTCATTAACGATAGTCTGTATGTTTTAATTACAATAATAGTCAAACACCTACCATATCTTCCATAGACAGATAGTTCGCATATGGAAAATTGATTTTTGATTGCCGAAAGAGGTACAAAGAACATGACATAGCGTGCCAACTTGCCACAGTGTAGTTTTACGACCTGACCACGAACAGACTCAAAGTTCCACAATCCGCATATTTTGTTCGGTGGATCTTCCATACCATGCTAATGAAAGAATACAACATATAGTTTCTCTATGTTAGAGTTATGCAATACTTAATAGTTATATTAATAATAGTATAATACATATTCAACATATATATATATATATATATAAACATTAATATATTATTTATATTACTTAAAATAGTATGTTACATTATTTTTATTTGAGTGTTTAAAGTAGTAGCTTATATATTTCAATATTGAAGAAATCGATTGATAAATAAATGGAGTAGATACCAAATACTGACTCCGATGATTATCTAAATATAATATTTAAATAATATATGAATACATTTTCACCTGCTCCACTGCAAATCATTATTGTAACCCATTATAGTGAATCTCCAAAAGTTCGGACACTAATAGAATGTATGTATGTGCAGTATATTTAGTTTTCATATTTTATTATGTGTTAAATGTTGTATATGTCAATAGTCGCATTAACTGAATAAAAATAATTAAGTTGTCACCGTTATGTATGATCAACATTGATGTTTTATGACATTGTATATAAAGAAGTACACCTGTGTACACCTAAAATAAATAACAACTAAGCTATTACTTCCGCCTAAAAATGTATTTGTTCCTTTTTTATGTTGAAAATGGAATATAATCACATAATTCTGATGAAGATATTAAGCAAAAGTAATTTGTCATTTTCCTTTTTTAAACAAATTATTGTGAATATAAACGTACTTATTAAGCCTTTTCTAAATGTAATTTTAATCGTCCTATTTTGCACATTGTTAATTAATATTTTTTTCATTAGATTAATTATAAGCAATTATATAATGTAAGTGTCAACTAACGTAAACTTTAATTTATGTTGATCGCTTAAAGTGGAAAACAGTTATAAATGTGGTTTGATTAGATGTATTTATATGCTATAATGTTATGTGCGAAATATTTTTATTTTTAAAGAAGCTTTTATTAAATCATATTTACCTACCATAATTGTGAATTCGGACGGCATCGATGTTTGCTTGGATAAATGCACAACTGCATAATTTATATATGCTAGGCCTCCGAAATTTAAAATCCAACGAAAATGTTTTTCCATATTATTATATAAACAGGTATTCATATTTTGATCCGATAGTTTTCTCCATGTAGGTGTGTTATTAAAATATTCCAATGATCCAATAAACTTTGATTTTCCTATTGTTGTTTCAACTATAAAAAAGAGTATAATAGAATAATCGAATCAACATTTATATTAAAAACATAAATATAGTTACACATTTTATCAGTATAATTAGTGCATTTTATTAAAATACTTATCGATATTCGGATATTGAAGACAATACAATACCATATAACCAATTACCTTATGTTACACTTTAAATCGCAGCATATTTGATATCGCTCCAAATCAATGTGCTAATAATATTATCATTCTTTTAACATCAATTTTAATAACTATTATAATAAATAATAACAATTAAAATTAAAATTACAAAAAATGTATGTATAAATTAATTATAATATACCTTTGGATATACTTTATAAAATAAAGTTGATATTCAAGTGTATAAAAAGTATAATCCAATGAAATTACTTTAGTTCTATACATTATACCAATATAAGTTATTTTAGCTACGAATAAAAAATAAATATAGAACCTATAATATATTTAATTTTTTCATTATTTTATATTACAATAAGTTAAAATCAGATACTAATGACATAAAAATGGGTTAATCGCTCTTCTTTTTTGAATTTAGTTTAATACTTTAATTTTACAACTGTAAATATGTCATGGAATAATGTTTTAACAATTATATCTCTGAAAGACTAAATGATTTAGAACATCAATGTTATTCATTATATTTTATAGATACGTTAATATTGTTTATATTGATGCTTCATTTTAAAATTATTTTTAAGCAATTAAGTACTAAGTATTTGCTACTAATTTATTTGAAGTTGCGAAATGTCTAAAATGTTTTAGAGTTATTATTCAGAATACTTGATTCTCAACTACACAGATTAATCTATAATTTTAGCATAACTGCGAGTGTTTCGTTCAATATAAATAACATAATTTCTGTATTACATTTGTATTGCAAATTAAAAAAATCATTTTCATGATGTATGTAAAAGTGAATTATATGGTTTAAAATTAATGCATAATATATGAAGTATAACAATATAAATAGTGAATAATGATTAACAAAATAGATTTAATTATTATATTTTGCACAATGTGTTAAAAATTTGTTCATAAACATTAAGTCATGGATTACTTTTATTATCGTCAAATGAGCTAGTTATCGCCGCATGAGACTATAACAAGTTATAACATAACTTGCTAGTGACAATTCTTGTTATCACCTCCTGCGTTCTCTTAGATAATGGTCAGTATAAATTCAGTGAACGTTACTTGTTTTTATTTCATTTAATTATTAGATTAAATAATTAGAGACCAAAATGATCAAATGATATTAATTCGAGCATAATTAGATTGCGCAATTTCTGTTTAGCAGGTATAAGTCAGCTAGGTTGGATTGTTAGAGTGCAACATTTGACGATAATATAGTTAGTAAAACGCACCTGTTATGTAACATTTTAATTTTTCCAGTTTTAAAAGTGCAATTCATGTTTGTTTTAATTACATAAAATTGTAGAAACAATTGGGTACAATAGCATATATTGCATAATAGTTTCGTATTAAAAACACACCCTGTGTTACATTGTTATGTATGCTTTACTTTAAACTGTTACATGCTTAAAAATATTGTTATAACTTATATTTAATATGTTTACGATAACTGCAAAAATGTAAGAGTGGTTAACTTTTCAGTAAATAAACATTATTAATTTAATATCTAGCCATATTTATAGTATTCAAGTGCATATATTATCAATATGAAAGGGTAGAAAATTGTATTATTAATTACACTCTGTTTATTATGGAGACTACATGGTTTAGTATTTAAGAAATTTTAATGTTACGCAGAAATATAACACTATTATACTAAAATAATTAAGACTCATTATTTTCTGAACATTGATTACAAAAGTCACAAGTCTTAACATTTGAAATATGTGTTTCTTTCGATATAGCTATACTAATAGTGAAAGTTACTATGATAACTTTGAACATACTGTCTTCTTCGATTCCATAAATCTTTACTGTTTTAAGTTGAATAGCTCCAATTTGTTCTTTTTGCAAGCCCATTTCAATCACTCGAAATGTCTGATCGCAAACAAATCTTTCATTTGCCATAAAACTCGTTTGGTCAGTCCATTTCCAGTGACATCCTCGACTCACAGCTCTTCTTTTTTGCTTAATATACTTGAATGTAAACAGGATTAAAGTTATTTTATTTTAAAAATAAATGTAACAATTGCATTTATATATTTATATCAACATTTACATATGTATTTTATTCACATATCATTTATTTTATAATAAATTGAAAAACAAAACATATTATATTGTAAATTAGTCATTATAAATGTTTACTGACAAATATATTAAAAGCTCGCATGATTATTCATAATATATAACTTTATAGAATAAACACATTGTTTATGTCTCTTAAAAATGTATGTCAAATATATTATACTTTACTGAACCGCGTTTAAAACTTATCGTATAATGATTGGAATGTATTACATGATTGACATTTTGAGATGTAGATATTTCACTTCATATTTGTTATTGTATATCATATTTATCATGCTAAATTGTATGTGTTATACTCACTACATACACTTATAATATTATTAGCTTTACCAATCTGAAAGCATTATATATATGTATGTTTTGCGTTATGTAAGTACTCATAAAAATAGTTATAATAGAGAAATGTGTCATTCGTTATTTTAGATAAAATTTTCTAATTTTTATAATTGTATGGCATCACTAGGATGTAATAAAATATGAAGCAGTTGTACTAACTTAATCATACATTTACACTGTTTCTAACAATGAATAGATATATTACTATTAGACGTAGAAAGTATTGATTCCAATCAATAATTGTATTCTACTTAATGCGGGTTAGTTCTGCTAAAGCACGTAAATCTCTGAAAAGTTTGAACGCCCAATCAGATCAGGCTTATATAATTTAAATATCCTTCAACACGCAGCAAGCGCACAGCACTAATAAATAGACAACCGATGTTCATGTATTGGTACGAAGAAGGCTTCCAATATTCAAATAATAAGGTTGGTGCTCGTCAAACTGCAGATTTAAAAATTGAATTGTTCATCATCATTCAGTAAGCATGACCTGTTATAATTGTCAAAATGAATCGAAAGGAAGAAAAATACTTTAAAAAGATTGGGTACTCGACTTTTCGAGAAATAAACGGTCAGTGTTTGAAATTTCACAGGAGTTGAATGTTCCGAAAAACACGATATACCGGTGGTTAAGAGATCGAAACAGAGGAAAGTTCAATTTTGCAAAGCCCACAGGAAGGCCCAAAATGACCACACCAAGCGCCAATCGACTTCTCGCAAGATTAGCAACAATGCATCATTTATAAAGTGCTCGATAACTATTGCATTATTGATCAAAAATAAAATTTAAAAATATATTAAAATTAAATATTCTTTTTGAGAACCAGCATATATTGCAATATATGCTGTGGTTATTTACAAGCACGAATATATTTATTTTGAAAGATATATTTTTAGAATCCTCATATCTAGGATAATGTCTGGAAATATTTGTTTAAATAATCTATATACGTGAATTGGTGATGAAGTTATAGAAATATGTGTTTCAATATGAATAGACATACACGTAAACTGTAATTTGTTGATGCGAAAATTATTTGTTTGTTTTGATTTCCGGTGCATTTATTGCATTCTTTCTTTATACATTTTATGAATATTTATTATCATATAATTTTCCAAATATTTGTTTGCAAATTTTTTAATGTAACACTATCATGATTCCTTATATAAAAGTACTCAAAAAATTCAAAAAAAAAATTGTATTTGCATATATTAACATACACTATTTATCTTATATAGGAATATTACAATAACTTACATAAGCATAGTGAGCACCAAGCTGGTAGTCGCAATGGTAATACAAGTGTGTAACAGATATTTCTTCATAAAATTCTATGGTAAAGCTGCCATAATAAATAAAAGAGGAATAACTGGACGTTGAATCATCTTCGTCAAATGCATAGTTAGGATCTCTTTCATTCCAAGTAAAATATAAAGGTATTATAGAATGTGATACTCTTTTCAAATAATCTTTGGAAAAGTATCGTGAATACTCAAAATATCGGAATTCTAAAATATATATTGTTATTCAATTTAGACATATGAAAGCATTTTCATTTTTAATATGAAATTTATTAATTTAGTTTCAGTTTTACTAGTTCTCTCAAATAAGCTTCCATTTATTGGTGTTTTTGTAATATGATTAAAAAAGGTGCAATTCCTATTGTGAGAAAACCCATATATTAACAAAAGTGTTGTTATAATACATATACGGCAGAGTGCACAGTGATCAAATTTTTTAGACCAGATGAATCAATTATTCAGTTTAGTCATATTTAATAATAAAAATCATATACTTTAACATGTAACAATGATAAATAGTTAAAAACCGAATTCAATAACAGGAAATTTTATGATATTTTAGATGTAATTAATAACATGAGGACTGCAATTAAACGCCTTCAAAGGGAATTTCGATTTTGTATATTGCACAATTTTTAATTATAAATATAGCAAGTAGCCATATATAATGAACATTAATTTAAACATATATATTAGTTATAAATGTTACAATACAACAACTTTCAGTTCTAAAGTTTATCAAATCTAAATTTTCAAAAAATCATTATAATACTACCAGTTGAGTTTGGTACGTTGTTATTTGTTATGGTCTCATATATCATTTAAAAAAAATTAACATGTATAAAGCATGTAAACATTAAAAAAAACGGAATACAGTAAGGGTATAAAAATACTGAAAAGTGTAGGTCTGTAAAAAAATCCGTTTTTATAAACCTTCATTGTGAAAAGTATAATTATTAATATAATGTATGTTTACAATAAATATTGAAGTATAACATCAGCATTAGATAATATAATATATTGGTCCTGAACAATTAACAAAATTATTTTTCACATTACACATAATCTCCTTCAGCTTGAAAGATGCTCTGGAGATGAGATTTAAGGTTCTCGAATTCCTTTGACAATTTTGCTGTTGTTTGTGAGGTAAGGAACGCTAGAAGGTTTTCGCTTACCTCTTGCGTGTCAGCAAAATCGTGTCCTCATCTGAAGCATTCGTAATTGCGAAACTGAAATTGGTCCATTAAATTGGTGTCTGGAGAGTAAGGCGCCTGTTTCAGAAGAGAGATGTGTTCTTCTTCAATCCATTGGCTGTCTTGGTGGGCAACGTGAGGTCTTGCGCTGTCGTGCTGCAATTTTAATTTCCATGTTGGCAAAATTGCTTGGAACTGAGCAACCATGTTTATAAGAAATTGTAGGTACCTCTCAGCGTTGATAGAATCTCCATCGTGAAGCACTTCGAAGTAAACCAAGGACTTGGCGTAATTGCTGGCCACGATGACTAATACCTTTTTGTCTGATATTTGAATTTGAAATGTCTGTATGTCATAAACTATATCCATAGATTTAATACGACAAAAAATTTCAATTTTCCTGTTATCGATTCTATAGATACATATATTTGAATTTGAAATATCTGCATGTCTATAAACTATATCCAACGATTTAATATGACTACAAATTTCAATCTTCATGTTATTGATTTCATAGATATAGATATAGATATTTGAATTTGAAATGTCTGTATGTCAATAAACTATATCCATAGATTTTAATTTTAATTTTGCACTATAACGTAATTTTATGAGCTATTCGTAATCGACAGAGTACTACAACCGTAGTATCAGACATTTGTAAAAATGGCTTAAATATACAAATAAATTAGATTGTATGACGCGTACATTACAACAATATGTATAAGATGCTATACACTATAATAGTATAAAGTATGACATAATATATAATAAAATATAAACAAATCCAGAAATGTAATTAATCCAGTATGAGAAAACTGATAACATGTATATATAGATACATTTACATATATATATATAAAGGGTTTCGACGGGCCGTCTTCATATTTTCCACGTAGTCTGCCGGGCAGTAGATGGCCGCTTTGCTGCATTTTCTTTCGATGCAGCCATGCACTGAGTCAACCTCCATTTGCGTGTGTCCTTTTTCTAGGATCTTCTGTTCAATTATCTTCCCCCTTGTCACCGCAAAGTTGATCAAAGCCCTTGACAGCATGACATTCCGGTTTTGGTAGGTGCAACCGTCACTGTAGAGAATACACCTGTCGAACTCCATACTGTCCAGCTGATCAATAATGCACGACGCGAATTCATTGGCCGATAATCCGCCTTCTCCTTCATGCCAAACGTAGCACCTCACATCTTTAGTGGCCAAGTTGAAAGTTGTAAAGTTATGGGTGGCCAATTTACTTCTGTAGTAAAGTGCAGATGCATTCAATTTTGGTGCCAACAAAACAGCTTGAAGGTCCATCGTCAAAACTACCACGTTTTCACCATCATAGCCATCCTGCGTGCAACTTAATGCTAATTTCTTGTCCTCTGTCTTTGCTGTTCGTGCTGCCTCTTTCTTCTGGATATGGACGTTCCACTCTTCTTCGGACAGTTGGCCGACTTCGTGCTTTACACAAATATCGCATTGATCCTTTTTAGGCTTGAACAGTGAAAGATTCAAATCATTGAACAGTTCTTTGAATATTTTTATATTCAAGGGTTCTGTTGTTGTCGATTTGTAGACATTGTACAGGTCACTCATTGTTTTATATATTGGCTCCAGATATAGTTTGGACGAGGAAGCTCTGCAGTAATGTGATGGTAACTTTGGTAGACGCAGAAGAAAATTGTCTCGGCACTCAGTTTTGTTGTCTTCAGCTCTTGTGTAATGCTTGTTTGTCTTTTTCTCTCTGGTCTCAACTGGTACTTCATCTTTCGCTCTGTAGGCTCTGATAAGATTTTCACTAAGGCCAGTTGTTGCCATGAACATCGCTTTACATACTAAAACTCGGTGACCTTCAATTTTTAGGTGATAAGCAAAGCTATATGTTCGCTTACTACCATCGGCTTGATTGCTTTTGAATGGAACTTCGTCTACCATACACTGGACATAGGTCCGTCGCTCAGACCATGAGAGATCCTTCCAGATGTAGTTGAAGACTGAGTAACGTTCATCATCGCCCACGTCCTTACATTTATGGAGTACTGCTCTACAGTTGCATCGATTACCCATGGACTTCACTTCCTTCTTCTTTGAAACGTATGTTCCATTAACGATCACTTTAGTTTGGTATTCTTCACCTCTCTGTCGTTTGAGAATATTACTGTTCTGCTTCCAGTTGGCCACACCCTTGACTAGATTAACAGTTATGGCATGTCTTTGTTCTTGCATTACCTCTTCGTCAAGGTCGGCTATCACAGCTGGTGTCGCTGGCGTAGAGGCTAGTGGTGTCGCTGGCGTAGAGGCTAGTAGATTCGCTGGCGTAGAGGCTAGTGGTGTCGCTGGCGTAGAGGCTAGTGGTGTCGCTGGCGTAGAGGCTAGTGGTGTCGCTGGCGTAGAGGCTAGTAGATTCGCTGGCGTAGAGGCTAGTGGAGTAGTTGTGGTAGGGGTTAGAAGTGCAGTTGGAGTAGGACTAGCAGTTATGGCATGTCTTTGTTCTTGCATTACCTCTTCGTCAAGGTCGGCTATCACAGCTCCTAGAAGTGACATGTCTCTGCTGGAGAAAGATATGTCCATGAGTGAACCTGCTGGCGTAGAGGCTAATGGAGTCGCTGGCGTAGAGGCTAGTGGTGTCGCTGGCGTAGAGGCTAGTGGATTCGCTGGCGTAGAGGCTAGTGGATTCGCTGGCGTAGAGGCTAGTGGTGTCGCTGGCTTGGAGGCTAATGGAGTAGTTGTGGTAGGGGTTAGAAGTGCAGTTGGAGTAGGACTAGCAGTTATGGCATGTCTTTGTTCTTGCATTA
>JAYRBW010132269.1:0-15875 GCA_036023295.1 Invenusta paracnida
AAAGGACATTTTTAACGTACGAATATAAAGTAAATTCTGGTTTTGTGACGGATAGTCCCCAAACTTGTCCAAAAATATGTAACTGGCGACGGGAATACTCAATTTTTGAAAATTTTTTCCATTAGTAGGCAAATATAGCGTACATAAAATTTGCTTCAGGTGAAGTTAGGAAACAACTAGGTTTATTAATATTGTTATTTTCCTACTGTTTTAATTAAATACCGTGTAGTCAAACTTTTTTAAGTGGATTCACAATTTTAAACAGATAACAAGCAATTTTTTTATTCATGTACTATTACCAATATCCAGCTTACAGTTTGTTGATAGTCCGAAAAAATATAAGCGATATCCTTCGTTCTCTTCAGGTGAAATTGGACGAATTGGATCCCCCCAATGGTGTTCCATGTCTGGTGGAGAAATGTCGTACCCTTTGCAGTGAAGATAAGTAAGTTAAAAGATAGCACCACTTTGTATCTGTCTAATTCTGTAAAACTTGAAGCGAGAAGTGTGCTTAAAATATTCTCGCTTATTATGAATAAAATTAGCATTAAGATATATACTAATAGGAATAAACAGATACAGAAAATCAATAAATTGTGGAATAATTAATAGAAATCTAAATTAAATAACTAAGAGCTATGTATTATGTTTTGTATTTGTTCGCTCTGTTAATTGCCCCTACTTTATCAGCTTCAAACGCCTTCTTCATTTTAAAAAGACTTCTTATATTTTAATATCTCCTACTATGAAATCTATTTTAAATTCTATAAAAGCTTCAATCATTATTGTTATTTCAAAATTCCCTGCAATCATTGTCCTAATTTTACATCAGTGAAACTGGCAGATATGGCGGAACACAAAATATGCAACTTTTCAGCACTCACATCGCTTTTTTCACTCACACTTTCAATATAACTGGTCAGTTAATTTATTTTTACGATTCCTTAATTCATAAGTGTAATAACTTGACCCATAAACGCATTATTACATCCACATTTACTAACCAATTCAGCATTCTTTTCTCCTTCAAAATCAAGGTTTTCTTCTGCTTAGCGATCTGCTTACCAATTACATTTCTGTCTGACTAACTCTGGAATATCCATTCTTTTTATGCATACATTTTTAGTCGTAAATATAACACACAATATATATATGTACATAATACTGTTTTCATAATTAAACAGTTTTTGTCTATGATATTATAACTTGCAAGTCACTACACTTTTCTCAGCATTGACTTAGAAATGTTATATTAAGAAGAGTCAATATTAATTCATTATTATGATTCTAATTATGAAATTATATACATAGCATAATAATATGATACCACTGCTATATTTTCATTTGTATTTTTTATTAAATGTAACTTTTTATTGTGTATGGGAGTTTACTTATTTTTATTTTGTTTATTTTGTACAAAATAAATTAGAAAATACGATGTAAAGTATATTATTATGATGTAATTTTTGAATAGCTTTCTTTTTATATGTTGCGTACATTTGGTTGAGTAATGTCTCTGACTTTCCTTTATACCTACCTACTCTATGTTTAATATAACTTTCATGGAATATTCTGACACATGGTGTATCGCGCAATATAATTGATCCATTTATATGTTTTGTTTTGTAGACTCCTCTATGAGAAAAGCATTCGCGCCTTTGTTTCCTTTATACAGTTTTATAAGAAGCACGAATGCCATCTCATCTTTCAGTTCAAAGGTAGAAATACATTTAATCAATCTAATGTCTTAATTGATAGTTTATAATCTATCCTATTTAGTTTTTAGTCAGAATTTTTAGTTTTAGCTTAAAAAATTAAAGTATCAAAACTACAAATAATTTTTAAGTGCATTTTCAAAAAGTATACACATTCGAATTTTTTTGGTTTCCGATTGATTCTAGAATTGGATATTGGCGCTCTGGCGAATGGATTCGGTCTTATCAAGATGCCCAAAATGCCAGAACTCAAGAATGTCTCTCAAATTGCAGGATTCAAACCGATGGACATCGATGTCAACACTTTACAATATCGGTGAGTGAACATTCTGTTTCTCACTCTTTTCTTTATTTTCTACTTCATCTTCCCCGTTTACTCGCAATTTTTCTTTTTACTGATGTCTTCCCTTACTTGTGCTTAATTTACTATTACAATATTTCAATTTATGTATTTCATTTAGAGTTTCCTAATTTACAGACACTTGATCTTGACTGTGTGATCTATGTGATTCTAAACCTCAGTTAATTTCAAATTTCAGAAAAATTGGATCATAAATAAAAAGTGGATGAATTTTGATATATTTTGTAATCAACATTAACCTAAGGATTTATTTAGCTTTTTTACGTTTATTAATTTAATTTAGATTATGTCACATATTTGCTTAATTGTCTAATATTATTTATGATTGAAAATTTATTAGAAAACATTTCCTAATTTTATATTTATCATCACTGATGTGTTTTTATAATAAGAGTATATTGGTATTGCAATTTTTAAAGGTGTAAACCATCATTGCTAGATGGTTAAATAATTGTACAATTTAATGTTGAACATCAATCGTAGATAAATATGATTCATGTTTTACCTTTCATGATAATAATACATAACGTATTTTTTCAAGTTTGATATGTAGGTAATGTATTTATAGGTCTGTGGTTCTAAAAACCCAGCTTTACAATATGTTAAAACTTTATTCATTTTATTGATCGTAATTTGTTGTTACCTCGCAATCAAGAATGCAATAGTGGACAAGGTTTTATAATCGAGTATATTAACACCACTTGAATATAAATCATAGATTTATAGACCAACTTTGGTGGTTTTACTTCTTGTATATATCTGTATTAACTTCTGCTATGTCTGGATTTGTACCTACATAAATTACCTTTATTTCTCAGATATTATCCAAACTGTTAGCTGCTGTGTCAAAAAGGCCGAATAAGCTATTTCTAAAAATTAAAAATAAAGTTAATGACTTAGATATCATTTTAACCTATATATACAACTTAAATTTTGAAGATGGCTGTAAAAATCGGAGAAGATCAAGCAGCCCAACAGAAAGATCTGAAGGTAAAGAGGATGATAACATTTATGAGTTTTTAAAGACAGCCGATGGTCTCTCATAAATCAAGTTGTAAAAAAATTTCAGAGCGAGCTATGTAATGTATTTTCTTTGAATGGATGGGCACTGCATCAAAACAAAGGAGGAACGTCAAAGGTTGCGAGCTTTGAACGCAGCATTCAATGATTGACATTTAAATCGAACATTCATGTCAAATAATCTTGTAAATTTAGTCGATTTTCTGTGCTACTCTTCTCTTATACTTGTGCTGTTTTAAATTTTTATACTATAAAAGAAAGCTGTATTATGTAATTTCGAAAAATTTATATATGATCTTGACTTTAATCATAAATAACCATGAAAACAAATTTGTATTGGAACCCTGTATTGGTACTACCATAAATATCTCATCGATTTTCTTCTTAAATGCATTTCATTCCTCTGTCTGTCTCAACTTTGAATGTTTATTCGAGGTGTGCGGTTGCCTTGCAATTTCACTGTTACACCGAGAACTGTTTAGACACACAATTGACTAATTAACATATTTTTCTAAATACTTGAGTCGGTAGCTGTCAATTTTTATTAATAAATAATGCACCTAAACTCTATCTTGATGATAGCTCTAATTCATTTTTGCAACAGGGACAAGAGTATTCGGAAGCAACGTGAACTTATGGAAGAAAGGGGAGAAGTTATTCAGAAGAAGGTCTATAAAAAGGTTCGTTCAATAGTTAGTTTGTTCTTTAGTTCATCTTTTTGTTCATAATTGTACTAAAGTAACATCCCACCTTTACAGTATGTTATGTTAACTGTTAAATTTTTAAAATAAGTAAAGTATATTCTACTTAAAAATACAATACAATGCTGAATACAATAACTCATAATTTTAAGCTGTACTAGGATATAAGAGTAGTGAATAAAAACTGACATCGTGAAAGCTAACAATGTAACCAATCGTTTATTTTTATTTTGAATGATTATCTCTTTCTATTCCCCTCTACCAACAGAAAGAATCCTGGTCCAAGAACAAGGAGAAAAGGACTAAACGTCTCCAAAAGAAGGCCTTGAAAGAAGAGCGACGCATCTACGGTACTCAGAAGTATGGCGCTGCTAGGCAACAACAGCAACAGGCTGTTGCCATGGATACTGGGAGTGGAGACGAGGGTGATAATGATGGACTGGAGGATTTGGCAAGAGATGCCCGACTCTTAAAGCGCCTGAAGAAGAAAAAGGTGACAAATTCCTTGCTCCCTTCTTTTATATGTTTAATATGGAAACTAAATTTATGAATCGATTTATTAAAATTGTTAAAGGAAGCTGGAACAGGATCAATTTTGAGGAGGTCATTAACCTGTCTACCAAATCCATAAAGTTTGAAAGCACATATCTGTGTTGTGTGAATAATAACTTAAAGTTTCGTGCAGTAGAATTTTAATTTGATATGAAATTTGAATCAATTCTTGAAACTTAAATTGTTGCATATTATCACTATCAGTGTAGATTTTGATTGGTTAATCGCTTATACGACGGATTGTTGTATTTAATGAGTGCTTAATATGTTATATTTTTTACCCTACAATTCTGGATTGACCTTTTAATTAGTTAATATCTTAATAATAGATTTTTAAAATTATAATAGATTATAAATTATTAACTTAATACTATTCTATAAATAATTTTTATTTCCCATGTTTGTGCCTTTAAAACATGCGATTTAAAAAGACCTACTTTAGACTATGTTGACTACCCCAATTAAATCAAGTAATTTTAAAGTAATCATGTCTTAAATATAACAAAATAACAATATAAACAAAAATAAATAATAACCCTGAATATTCGTTACATTTAAATAAAGAGAAAGCTAATAAATGTGATGAATTAATTAAATAATGGGAAAACACAGTTCATCGTAATAAAAATTACAGCAAGCTCAGTGTTTTTCCATTATTTAATTCATTCATCACATTTATTAGCTTTCTCTTAATTTAAATGCAACGAATATTCAAGGTTATTTTTGTTATTAAAATAGATAAAAGATGAATATATGACAATTTGTAAACTTATGTAAATTAATAAATAAATTTCGAATTATTGGAATTGCCAAATTATGAATGAAATAATTCAATCACAATATATGGGTGTGCTAATAACTTTGTATGTACAACTTTAGAAGTATTTCGAGCTATGCTGGTTTTTATATAACTATCTTTGCATTTATATTTCAGATTTCCGAAAAAGAATTTGACTCTCAATTTTTGGACTCAGATTTCAGTGGTGATGAAAAGACTTAATTTGTTTTAAAAAATCAAAATTTTGTACATGTGTATATATAAATATACCTCTGATTCTGATAAGACTTCTTTTGGTATTTTTCAGTTTAAATTCTGGAGTTATTTTGTAATAGACATAAATTTAGTAGACATATTTTTTAAATAAATTCAAAATTATTTGTTTAAAATAATAATCGTTATAGAAATAAATTACTATTAATAAACATTATTTTGTTATTGTTTCTACGAACGAGTTTACTAAAGGATTTTGTCCTAATCAGTGAAAAATAATTTCTTGGGTGGGGATTCCTGGCAACAATCGCTGACGTCCTGGTCTTTTCTCAGAAGGATATCCTTGCAGCTGAGAATATTCCAAAGCCAATGCAGTCTTATTGAGCTAATTATTTGCTTCAGTCAAGTTGAGATTTCTGTCCTTGAAACTCCGCTCAAGTACATTTTTCGACTTTAGATAAAGCTGCCAATTAAGTCAGTAACGATGGATTATAACATACCAATTGACATATAATAGGACGTGGTCTATAAATTAAGAATTACTTATTAGCATTATTACTTATAAATATATAGTAACGCATTTAATAAAATATAAAGCAAAAATTTATAACTAAATTCACAAACTATTATGATACGAGGACAACGCAATTGTTTTAATACATTGAATTTATATTATACTTTCTATTATTACGTTGTCCGCGATATGATGCCACAATTGACAAGCACACTGCTTACCAATTGTATAATAGTTCAGATTTAGTATTATTTAACAACTGCTTTTCAATGTGGACTGTTACCACTTAATTCAACATATTCGGAATATCATTAATGCTTTTTAAAATTACAGAATAATTAGGTAAATTGGTAGAAATCGTTTTTTAGACAATTAAATTCGATCCTGTAGATAAATAGGTATGTGAAATTACGTCCTGTAATAGCAATTTATAAAATATCCCTTCTGATTAATGTAGGCTATTAAAAAGTCAATTTTTGATCATCCAAAAATGAAAATTGTAGACCAGTCGCAATTTAATTAGATGTACCTAGTTACATGGACCGCGTATTCCTTTTAAAGGGGGCGAACTTTAAAGATGACATTATAATATTGACGTTCAAATATCTTTACGAATTTAAAACAAAAATTATGTAATTACTAGCTTTTTATAAAAAAAACTTGAAACTTTGAAAGTGACACTGTTACTTATGAAATAATACAAACGTTTGCATTTATATATGGTAATAGACTGGAATTATAAGAAGTATACTATATTAAGCTTTTATGTCATATTGTATATTCTATTGCTGCTTTTTAGTAAATAGTAATTATTTAGTACAATATCTATAGTGGATTAATGTTTCGATCCCAATCTTCTCATGAAAATAATATTGTTGATGATAAATTGAACTTGTTATAATTGATGAACAGTTATATTATAGATATTAAATACCTTGCTTATTATAGAAAAGTTGTAATACATATATTGTATATATATATATACCTATAATATATACACATTTATTTATTACGCGAACAACGGAATGAAATTCAGTATAATGTATAGTGCTTAGTGATATCGTTTATATAGTGTATTAAAACAATTGCGTTGTCCTCGATTTGTTATTTACATAGAATAATGGCTTTTATTGAAACAGACAGTTTATAATTTTAATTTCAGAAATTATTTCAATCATTTTTTATAAAAATGGCATACTTTTTTATATAGTACTTTTTAAAAGTAAAAGTAGTAATTAACATTTTTTTAACCTATTTTACCTACCATTTTATTTAACTACCTAGTATTTTATTTCAACAGTTAATTTGTTTTGAGATAAAATACTTTTCTTATATATGATCCCAGGGAATACTTAAACATATTATATGTAGTAGTCCTTGTATGATCCATTATATCAAATGTACAATCTAAATTCATTAATTAATCTAAGAAATAAAACAAACTTTATTGAACAGGTTCCTTCACTTGTAATAAAATTGTATTGTATATAAATACTTATTTATACATATAATATATCAATGTAATTACAGTTTTTTAATTTGTAAATACATTTACATAATTCGTTTAAGAAATAGTTCTTAATGGAAAATCTGTCAGAGTTTAATTTTTTTTCTTAGCTGAATTTGATTTAGAGGTGAATGGAATTAAATTACATATATAACAAAGTTTAAATGTAATATTTGTATTATTCATATTAAAATTTAAACCGATATAGCGCTGAAAGCCATTAATATCTTGTAAAATGGATTTCCGATGTAAAATGTAAAATATGGGTTTAGAAATTGATTATTTTTCCACGAAAAGGCTATTTCTTAGATTGCAATATAAATTGGTTTTATTTTATAAACAACTTTTCTTATAGGATTGGTTATATTCCAGACTTAATGCATAAGACTCAAATATTATCAAATAAATAAAATCATCTTTACGAATTCCAAATTATGTACTTATATGTGAAATTATTTCAATGTTACAAATAATAACATTTTTATTTTGTATCCAAAACTATTATTTAACTAAATTGATTTTACTAGTAATGCTTTGATCGGAGTATATACTTGCAAAACCTCATTGGCAACAATCGGTCGTTTTGGTCAATAATGATTTTAATAAAGTATAATATTCATTCATCTTTTCTATGAAATAACTCCATCAGAAAATCAATATTCATCTTTTTATAGTGGCAATTTTGTTCTATGGGAAAATCGATACATTTGAAACTTACATAGTGCTAGAGTTTATGTCCGCTCTAACCTGAACTATTACATTATCTACGCGAGTAAGATTGCGCTAAAAAATAAGTAAGGGAAGAGGCCGGGGTATGCCATTAAATTTAACTAAACAATTTGCCTAAGCGTGCATTTACAGTGTGTGGTGTAACATTAATTTAATAATATAGTTAGATTGCGTTAATTTCCAGTTTTAGAAACAAGATTCGTATATATAACTATACAGCCTTCAAATACTAACTTATTATCTGCTTATTAACAATTTAAACAATGTATTATAGATTGCTAAATTTCTCCTCCTGACCTTCAAACTGATGGATGACACACAGACAGAAAATCGACAGACAGACAGCTATTTATTGACATGGCATGAAGATTCATATGTGTACTTCTTTGTGAATTTCTTAGCTCATATCAGGCTGATAAGTAGAGCCCTTTCTCTCAGTGTTCCTCGTAATCACATCCCTTGTGTTTCTTCCCTTTCCAGATTTTTCATTCCTTCGACCTCCTTCGACTCCTGTTCGCGCTTCAGTGGTTAGATTCTGTTGGTGGTATCATATTATTACCTATCGGTATGTATATATGTGTATCCGTAGGAAAAAAATGAGGGGAGAAGAATGATTGAATTCCGATAATGCAATTAGCTATTGAGTGCCGCGTAGTGTAGGTAAGCATAATATCCGAATCACTAGAAATTAGAGGCAAACGATCGGCCGAACGAATCGCTTACATCCGGAAAGGACTCGCCTATAGTCGTCCTTAGATTCCTTTGATTCGCTTATTCTAATTCAAGAGACAACAAAATGTGTAAAATACTATTTTGAATCTTATCTTCTGGTTTCTTACTCCGAGCTGGATCGATCCACAGCGTTCATGGCAACTGACCTTGACAATGACATCGATGGATGGCGACAGTTTACTTCGGTTGGAGATAAACGGGGATCGCGGGCCATTCTTATTGAGACTGTGAGTGTTTTGTGCTGTATCCTTTGTGCTGTAAGTTGGAAATAGCTTATACTAAAGTTTTTTATTATGATAACAAGTTAGTTAAAGGTGTTTCAGGATAAATAATTAAAATATGATTCTGTATTCTCTACGAATCAAAATGTTTCCATTTTGTATAAAGTGTACATTTCTAATGAATGGGAATCGAAAAATTAATAATATACATATGCAATAATTTGGTTTGTTTAGATATATAATTAGACAAACTTTATTACATTGATATGACAAAAATACTTTAAAATGTAAATACGTTAAGCATAATTAGTAATTAACTGCCTGGATAAACTATATAGACAGCATGACTTTTGTATTTTATTGTATAACTTCTTTATTGTGTAGAAAATGGCTGTTAGTCTTACTTTACCGATATTGACACTCAATAAGTTTGCTGAGTAGAACACCAATTTAAATTGATAATCGAATATATGTGGTTGATTTTTTCTGCGTTATAATTTTAGTTGAAATTATTCCTTTCGCATTTCAAATTATGTATTACCTAATGATAAACTCTATTAACCAACAGGTAGAACATTTTGAAATTATTAAGTTTGGCTTATAGGGTAATAGTAAATGTTATCATAATGTTCAGAATTTCTTAAAACTTAAACAAATTAAACATTTATTTGCAACTTTACTCATACACATCTTAAAAATTTACATAAATTCGAATAAAGTTTTTTTTAAACTAATTATAAAATATTATAATTTATAAGCAGCTTTTACAAAAATAATTCTAATCTACGTGCCATAAATATAATTTTAAATAAAACAAAACAATTTATTGGAAGCGATAGTGAATCATAATTGGTATTATTATATGAACACTTTTCTGTCATCTTTCGATTGGCTAACTTTCACTAACTCACCTTTGCAGGATATAATATCTAATTTTCATTTCATCTCCTATATGATCGAGAACATTATAGATATCAGGCAGGGCAACTACAACTGGGAAGAAAGTAATTAATAGTAGACTTTCATCTGTGAAATTAATAAATGAGAACTATATAAGTGGGTTTATAAGTTACCATATCTGAGAAAGACAAAAACAGTAATATGATTTTCTGAAATTTGTCCAGACAATTAATCTTAAAGAAGAGAAGAAAAGATGAGAGAAGTAGAAATAATAAATCGAGTTGAATAAATTGACAGCAATAAATTTGAGGAAATTGAGACTGTAAAAAGACTGTAAAATGAATATAATAAATAAAGGACCATTTTATTATAAAATATCGTCTGTGTTCAATGAAGCTTTTGTCCAATTTATTGTGTGTGCTTTCCTTTCCTGCGGTTGACTATATATTTATTTGGTTTTAAATTAATTTAAAGTAGAAAGTACAATTATCGCGTTCATTGTTGTGGGCTGATGCTCATTAACCGGAAATTTTTGTTTCCCAAAGTAGATATATCTATTTTTTCATAATTATTTATTTGACATGGGTCGAAAATAATGAAGGACATGAACAATATTAATTTATTAAAATCCTTTTTGTATTTATTCACTTTTTTAATATAATATGTACATATATTTTTTTTCTATATATATATAGTAAGGTTCTTTATTGATATTTGAAATGACCAATCTTAGAACATTAGTTAACATAATGATTAATTTTGCTAAACTTAAAAGGCAAAACTTTACAGAAATTGATTCACGAAATAAAATTGCTAATTATGTTCCATCGTTTAAAAGTTATGCGTTAAATTTTACAGTCGACCCCGTCATTTGTCAAAATGTTCGTGTTTTATGTAAGTACATCATTGTAAATCGAAAATTATTATGATACTATTTGTTTTTTATGAAAATAATTAAACATTCAAAAATATTTAGTTTTACAAAAATACACATTTTTATATTGGAAAATCATTTCGATTAAAGACAAAATTTTACAAAAAAACGTGAAATTTAAAATATTGAAATACGTTTAAATAATTTTTTTAAATAATGTTGCACTGTAAAATAAATGTCACTAATACATTTAATAAATTGTATGAATACGATAAAAAGAATATCATAATATCATAATATGAACATATTAATGAATGCTTAATAAAACTGGTCAAGTTAGTGTTTGAGGGTTACACATATTTTGCAAACATTATTTAATTGAAATGTGAATTACAATGTGCCAATAAGCGCAATAAGCGCAATAAGAGGTCTAAGAATGAGAAGAATATAAAGTCAAAAAAGGCATTACTATTAAAATAATTATGTACAATATTGATTTAAATAGAAAATAGTAAAAATCACAAGCATTAAGTAATTAATATTTTCAATATTCTATTTTAGGAAAAAAACTACGATATGTAAAATAACTTTAATTTTCCTCAATGTATTCATAAACATAAATCGATATTTCAATCAAATTTCCACCTCCTACTACTTTAATAAACAAAAACAAGTTTAACATTATTTTTGTATTGGGATTTCTTTCTGCCTCTCTGCTTTTGGAATCAAAAAGCGATAAGGGTGGAGGGGAGACAAGCGGGTGCAAGTTTTAGAAGAGGTGTTACAATTTACGAAGAGTGCCCAGGGACCTAGAATCAGATTTGATTTATTGTGGCACAGCTATAATACAAACTATCTGGAGCATAAAATATAAATTATTCTCTCTCTTTCTCTGCCGTTGAAGCAAGCATATTACCAAAATTACTTCTCTTACTTTACCTCATCGTCGAATTTATAAAAAGTTAAAAGCTAACGACACCGCTGTTTTTTTACAGATTTCAGATTTGCTCTACTGAACGACTTCCTTTGCCAGATGTCAGTGTTCACTTTCGTTTAAAATTTGAGATTTGTTTTTGTTTTCCATCACTGCTGCTTCTCAGTGGCCTGAAATGCTATCGAGAGCTGACTTGTATAAAACACTGCAAATTGGCACATACACCTGCTGTAAAATGAGGTGTTTGTCATGCTATGATTTTAGCTAATGTTAAAATAATGGAAGTTAAGCATTTTTTATTGTTACCTAGATAGTCTACTTCACAAATGCGTAAGCAGTCTTTAAATCATGTTCTATAAAGTTTTTACTCTAATTATAATTTGTTATCGTAGCTTGTGATGTTTAATCTAATATTTTATGTTTTTATTCGGTACATTTATATGTATATTACAAAACAATCGATACCTACTAATCGTATAGTAATGACCAGATTTGTAGTTCTAAACAAATGGAAGCACAATTAAGACAAATTTAATATTTCGGCCTTTTATATTTATGGTATGTAGTTAGTTTTCTATTCTAATATATATACATATACAGGCCTTACAGCTGTTTATGTATATTCATCTGTCGCACAGATTTGTATAATATACTGAATTTCAACACTGATTGATTACGCAGTCAACATGTTAATTTTAGTCGTGACAAAATCATTTTAATTTAATAAATTTTGCACAAAAAAAATATTGCAATAAATAAAACATTAAATAAATTCATGTATAATCAAGTGTTTTAAGTAAATTCTTTTTAATTAATATGGACACGCTTTTATTGACATTATTGTAATTATAACATAAGTACATGTGTTGTTTTAAAATGTATTACAGATATTTATTTATACTTTCCAAGATGTAATTCAATAAATTATATTTTGACCTTTATTAATTTGATGGTATTATTTAAAACATCATTTTTTCAACAAAATAATAGTATTTTAAATAGGTAATCAGTGACGTTTGATATTCATATTAATATAAATAAATGTATAATATAAAATGTTATGATTAAAATTTCCCATCACAAAAATATCAATTTTTCTTGAATTTATTCACCAAAAAAGTATATATATTTTAATTATTACTATAAATTTCAAAGTCTGATTTTATTGCGATACACACGCATATAAATAAAGGTAACAAATGTTACTTTTAGACAAACTTCTCAATTTCTTCATCTTTATGTATTCTAAATAGAAACCATATAGATAAACATGTTCTGTTAATAATACACGCTCGCGCATATGCTGGAACATAATTTTTAATTCTATCGTTTTGCAAAAATATGTTGTTTAAATAATAAGAAATGACAAAACAAATATATATGAGTAAGGGAAGTAAAACTTGATGTAGATGTTATATTAACATTTTCATATTCTACATTACACAGCTAAACATAAAGGAAATACTCCTGATAATAGTTTCCTCTAAGAGTATACCTACTTCATCTTCATAATAATGCTATTCTTCACAATATTCTATAACTTACATTTAACTATAATGCGTCGAATGTCGTCTCTATACAATTTTTGTGTGTAGATATATATTCACAAAACCGCTCTCATTATAATAAAAAAGAATATACATTGGTAGGGTTTTTAAAGATTTATAAAGTGACTCTTTACGCATGACTTGTAAAGAGCTTCATTAAAAGATCTAATATACAGTTACCTATTAAACGAAATATATTGTTTTTTCACTTTTTGCTAAAGAATATTTATGTTTGCGATTGATTGAAGATGTTCCTTAAAGTAATGATTAATTATCTCTAATTTATTCTGTTTTCTTAGAAGTTTAAAACATTCCAAGTTCTTCTTGATATAATAAATTAAGGATTTTTATAAAATTAGTTGCAAACTAGTCGTCTTGCTTGCATAAAAATGATCCCCAAATTATATTTAATTATGCACAATAAATAACCCAACTATAGAAAGAAATTGGCAGCTGAATGAACCTATATGTAAAAACAGTGCTTTCCAGCTATACCCATACTATTATAGTGTATATTAGTAGTATAAAATCACCAATTTTACGTATGTGACTTTCTAAGCTTTATTTTCCAATAAATTGGTGGTGTACTGCTTTTGTATAACAGTATGCCGAGTGATGGGCCGCTAATGTACCCAAAAGAAAGTCGAACATGAATTGTCAAGCACTGATTGTGCTAGCAGTATACATACAGTAGATGGAATCAGAAGTTGAAGATAAACTATATATGTACGCTTAGTAATAATGACAAGTTAAAACACCACTATCAATGTTTATGTATCAAAAGTTGACGATTCGGATTATAAATTAAAACTTATAATCATGACAATATGGAAATTTGTCTTTTCATTAAATAAAAAAATTGTAGTTTTCTTTTTAATAATCAAATTGTAATCATATTCAATATCAGCTGTTAGATACTTTTGTTCCTATCCCAATAAAGATTTATATTAACTATACGTTATATGTGAAAAATATATTAACCATAATATGATCTCATCTATGTAACTGCCTTTGTCATTTTATGTTTGAGTACTAAGTCTAATTGATATAATATATTTGATCGTAGTGTCCACTGTCCATTTTTCTCTTACATCGAGATACAAACTCTGGTGTAGTCGCCATCTACATAATACAATCTGATTAAATCTTAACTTTTAATTTACGTTTACGTTAACACAATTTAGTTAAAGTCTTTCAGCAATTGCTTTGAAAAGAATTCTTTAAAATTCTAGTAAAAGTACATTTTTAAATAGTGGCAAGAAAATATGAATGAAAAATGTTACTTCGGTAAGACGGTAACTTCTCGAATGTGATAATATTAGAATGCTTTTGGAAACGTCATAATGAGAAAACTCAGGATTCACGTAAATTACACTAATCAGCAAATGTAAACATACTCCGTTGCACTTAAGTTATAATTCGTAGACATTTATTTCCACATTATTTTTGTAGTCTGCTTCTAGTATCCCTTGATAACATAATAAGTGTTCCTCGATGAGCATACACATCAATAATTTATTAGTCAATTGATGCTTTGCGGAATGCTATACTAGTACTTCGGTTCCCAAAAACTCATACAAAATTATATTTGTATCACACAACTATTAAATATTAATATTGGCACATTCTAATTTGACTAAAATGTGTTTATAATAGCATCCTATAATGTATACATATATATGTAATTTTTCCAAATTTGTTAATAGTCAATGATTTGACAATGTCTGCAGGGATACATTTTTTATTACAAAAATATTCGTATGTTATATAATTAGTCACTCAAATGTTTTTACTTTCATTTATTATTTTGACAAAATAAATGATATTTTGATAAATTATTTATTAAAAAATTTGAATCTACATGCACTTATATATACTGACAGTTTTAATGAAGTACAATTTATAAGACCAACATTTATTAATAATAATGGATTGGTTATTATGTGGTTCTTTTCGTGTAAATAAATACAATGACATTTTCTGCCTTTAATAAAAATAAAAATAAAAATATAATTAGATTGTCTTATGCAATGATAAACAGAAGCAATTTTTCTACTGTCATGTTAATAGCAAAATCATGCGGACTATTGCTCTAATTTTATCTTAGAGCTAGCTCTATTTTGAATTGTTAATGCTTCTCTCTACAAATTTCAGAAATAATCTGAATTCTTATTTTTCTGAAATGTCTAAACATTAATAATTTTCACAAAATACAGCACATGATACTTATTAATCCTTTGCTATATTTAGATAGTTATTCAACTACAGGTGTTTCCTCAAATAATCCGAACAGACGAAAATAAGCACGCAGGAAATGATAGATATAATCAGGAAGATAAACAATATAAGAGAGGAGGTGACAGAAAACAAGAACATCCTCTCACTATTCGGTTGATAAATGCCCTGAAGATATTACTGTTTACTGTAGATTACAACCAAGAAATTAATTACCACTGATTTGACATCGATTCCATCACAATATTTTATTTTTCATGTCATCTGATTTTTATCTCCTCTCTTCTCCTCTCCTCTCCTTTCCTCTCCTCTCCTCTCCTCTCCTCTCCTCTCCTCTCCTCT